>JAJEJH010000742.1:0-20777 GCA_026122585.1 Anacardium occidentale | reverse complement strand
ATAATTGATATATTATTTATCTTTAATCTTTCATAAATAAAAAATTTCTTAATTAAAAAGACGTAACTTTTGTTATGTAAATCTATTAGAAATGTAGATTTAAGCAATGTTACTGTAAATAAAATTATTTATCTAATTAAAAGCAAATGAAATTTATTTAAACTTTTGGGTTTTCAAATTTTTACTTAATTTTCAGCTGTTTCTCAAATTTTAAATCTATTTTTCAGTTCTTGTGTTGTACTTAAAATATTATATATTTGACAAATTTATTCTCAAAAGTTTTATTGCTTATATTCCACCACATAAGGTTTGATATAATAGCACAACAAAATAAAAATAAAGGCAAGGCCAAAGGACTTAATCCCACTTAAAAGTTTTTTTTTCAGTAACAAAATCTGACTCGTCAACTTTTAAAACTTACATATTCATTTGTTATTCAATATTAATAACCAAATTTAATTGTTAACTATTAAATGTTGATAGTCAAAAGAATATATTTTTTTTAATAAAAAATTTTCTAAAAATATTGAAAAAATAAAATAAATTTTATAAAAATATGAAAATAATATTTAAATATTAAAATAGTAACAAAATAAATTATAAAAAAAACAATTATTATCATCGATAGAAGTGACTCCCAAAAACTGAATCAAGGATAGTCAAATCTAGTCATCTCATTCACCTTTTTGAATGTCTCTATCATCAATAATGATAAAAAATAGTTAAAAATGGTTGGTCTTGATCCTAATAGTTGTTTTTTACCACCATTGATAGCAGAGACGATCAGATCTGATTGTCGTATAAATTAGATAACTTTTTTTTACCACTAACAATGTTGCTATCGGTAGTGGTTGTTTTTTTTTAATTTTTTATTTTGTTTTTTATATTTTTTATATTTTAAGAATTTTAAGAATTTATTTTATTATTAGTTAAATGTTCAAATATTATTTTAGATTTTTAGTATAATTTTTTTAATTGAGGATATTTTGATTATTTTATCAAAACTATCGATAAAATTAGATAAAAATTACTTGACAAATGACCCTAACAGGGAATCTTTGTCAAATTTCATGGTACTTTCTTGCTTTCATTTTGGAAAAGTTTTGTAGCTTCAGTTTTGTTTCTCTAAACTTCAAAACTTTGAACAAAGACCTTCATCTAGCTAGAAGATTAAAAAAAAAAATTTAATAGAAAAAATAAAATAAATAACCAAAATTAAATGTGAATAAAACAAAGTAACCATATATTTTAGGATTAAGTAAAATTAACCATGTAAATTTTTTAGACAAATTGTCCATATATAAATAACAATTGAAATTCAAGTTAGGATTTGTGTGAACCATTCAAATCCAACAAAATCATACAAAAAAGTTTCACTTTTTTTCGACAACAGAAATGGACAAAAAGGTAACTGGAATGTTCCTTATGAGATTATCTACAATTTAGTGTGTATATAAATAGTATTTGGTTAGCAATTTGTTGGAAAAAACAAAAGAAGCTAAATGGTTTTCAATCATGAAATCCAAAATTTATGACTAGAAACCAATCGTTTTTGACAGTTTTTTGGTATAAATGCATGGTAGGATGATCTTTGGATGTGTTGGTGTCAAACTAGAGTTGGAAATTTTATTTTTTGCCACTAGCAAGTCAATTCGTGTGAATTACATGAGCCAACTTATTTTTTCTTAACATATTTCAAACGTACGAAAGGGTTTTTGTTTGTGTGACAATGAAAGGCTTTTCTCATATTTTTAGTTTAGGGTTTTTTTATAATTTTCAAATAGGGGAGTATTGATATTTTACATATAAGCATTTTTTTTTTTTTTTTTTTTTTTGCTATTTTCTAGTTTAGATGGTTTTTCAATATTTCATGATAGGGGTATAATGATCTTTTACATATATATTTTTTTTTTTTTTTTGGTATTTTCCAAATGATGGGTTTTTTTAAATTTTAGTGGTTTTTTTATATTTTTCTTATAAGGGCTTTTTTATATGTAACTTTCATATTTTTAGTTTATTTTTTTTGAATAAAACATTCGTTGTAATAAATGTTATATTTTAAGGGGTTTATTTTAAAGATTTTTTTAAGTGTGATTTTCAATTTTTCAACTTGTTTTTTTGAATAAGACATATATCATGATTTACATTTATTGATGTCTTGTTTAGGAATTTTATTTGAATGTATTTCAAATAAAATTAGAAAATGATAAACAACACTTTTATTTGTTTGTTTTGCTTTTATGTAAAGTACAAGACAGAGAACTAATACGAGGTATAAGAGATTCATGGTCGACTATTATTGTAAGGTGATAGTCATTTCTAGATGCTTTAGAGATGTCATATTGAGTATCAAACACACTTCGACAGCAAATCAGTTGAATTCATTTGAGATATCAAGCTTTGGACACCTACTAGCGTTACTTAATAATAAATTTAGTGATATATTGGTGCGTTTATTTATCCCTTAAGCATTGTTGAAAGGGAATTTTAACAATAAATTCTAGTTTAGGATTAATGAGGTTGATGAACAAGTCAATCCCTATATACTTACACAAAATTAGTTGGTATAGGATACTAGACAAATATTTTGTGGACTTGACATCAGTTACGTACAAGGACCTTTTGGACGTATGTGAGGTGAGATCATAGAGAGATGATAAAAGAGTCCCCGCCATAGGTCATAGTATATGTAGGACCCACCGCCACGCATACCACTGTTGCTGAATATTTTTTTTACTTTTATTAATAATTTGAAAATCTCTATATACGTGACGAGAATCCGACAAAAAAGAAAATTGTTGCTAAACATATATACACATGCGGAAGCTGAAACTGAATATACAATGGTGGCCCAAAACAAACTTTATATATATACATCTATTTTTGTACAATACATCTGGGTATTTACAACAATTTACAAAGAAACCCACCAGGCCAAATGAAGTCTAGTATGGAGCCCTCTCCCGTCAACCATGAACTACTCGCTCCTCATCAACACCAAACACACCTGAAAAGAAAGAAAGGAATGAAGGAAAGGAATGAGTGATGAAAATCACCCAGTAAGCGATCCTTACTTCCCTCAACCCAAGCAAGCAAGTGAAACAATATACATACCTGACCTTGGGCCTAACATTCATACATTTGCTTGCTCATTAATAATTTATGCTATGAAATGTGTATCATGTCATGCTAAATATAAACTAAATATGCATGTTTCTGAATCTCTACGCATCCGAAGATACCTGCTGTACTGATCAGACTGATGAACACAGGAACTCGGCATGTGATTGAACAGTCTAACGAAATACTAGAAAACTGAATATACATATTAGTCCTCAGACTAATAAGCTAAAACTGGACGATCTGACCGTAGTCAAAAGGTTGGAATCCCATAGATGCCCCATCGAGTTCAACTAAAACTCTAACATAGATATCAGGTTCTGAATGTTGAATGACTAATACTTTCGGATCCCTTGATCTCTTTTCATGCTGATGCCTTGGCATGTCCCTTCAAAAGCAAAGGCACACAAGCATGCACCTACGAGCACACGAGCGTGTGTCTTGCTCTGCATCGATAACGACTACCTGAAACTTGCAAGAATTGCTACCAAATCTCAATCAAACTGAAATTAATCATAAACATTCATTTCTAGCACTTCAATAAGCATACAATATGCTTCAATTTCATCTATAACACACCACATCACAATCCACCATGAAAATGTTCATTCTCTCACATATTTACACACAAGCATAAGCAAGCATGGTTCATGGGTGGAAATCATCGTCTCAAGCAATTTCTTATCAATATATTAACACATAATAATTCTCATAACTCATGAACATGGTAGAAACACAGTCAAACATTTTCAAGCATCAAACACAAGCTGGAAAACTTAAGGAAGAAGTAAGGAAGCACTTACCTTTTGCTATGGCTACTGGAAACACTTTCTAACTAGCTTATGCCTTCTCTAACTGGATTGGAAGCTACTGGATGTTGAATCTTAACTCTAGGGTTAGGAATCTCTGAAAGCAAAGGAAAACTTAACTAAAAAATAGGAGATAAGCAGGTGAGAAAACACTTAAACTCTCATATTTCTCCTCCAACACACCTGCACGGGCATACAGCCAAAAGTGCACAGGAGTGCACAAAAGAAAATGAATAAACTTCATTTTTCGTGCTACACATAAAAGAAACCTCCCAAGAAAAATCATGCGTAAGCCATACAGGTTCTGGAAACTTACTATCTTACCTCTAAACTCTTCTAACTTCTAATCTATTGCTAAATCTCACATCTAACCCCAAAATTCTATCCTAAAGGGCATTTCTAATTCCTGGGATGCTACAGTATACTATTATTTATTAATGTAGTTATACTAAACCTGAGCTTATAGCAAGAATTTCTACAGTAAAATTGCTGTTAAATTAAAACTTTACATGTAGAAGCTGTAAATAGAAAATACTAATAATAATAATTAGAAAACACTGATTATATGTTGAAAATTCCTAGGTTCTTCATTTATAAAACATACTATCCATACAATGTTTATTAACAGTATTGTACACATATAAGCATGATTAAAACTATACAAAAGCATGCGAGCCACAACCATGCTATCTACTTCCAAGCGGTATCCCCAAAATTTTACAGTCTTCTCGCCTCTAACTTAGCCCTAAAAAATCATTGACCTTTAAAGAAGGGAAACAAAGAAAGATGAGTGATAAATCATTCAGTAAGCATTTCCTATCTCTAACACAAATAGATTTCAAGTTTAATCTTATTTTGTGACTTGTCACGCTATAACTAGTTTAGTATTTTTTTATTTTTTTTTTTTGTGATATTTCTTGTATCTATTGTAACTTTGTCTTTATCTAGTTTTGTTTCTCTTAAAATGCTATATATGACATAATGTGAATGCACTGATGTCATGTCAATACTAAAAACTGTAAAGTTTGCTTTTATAAAAATACTTTTTAAAATAATAGCTATCATCCAAAGATTTTGAATATATATATATATATATATATATATATAAAATTTATACTGAAAAGCTATATTTGAAAATATTGTATCTAAAAATAACTACTATGTTGAGTAGATTGATGAATATGAGAATTTGATAACCTGGCCATGTAAGTTAGCCTACTAAAAACTACTAATATATAACCAGTACTTTTTCTAACAAGCTTGGCCAATGACTATGTCCTCTCTAATAGATACTAGTTTCTTTCTTTAACAGGTGTACAAACTCACAGATATCCCCTCATATTCGCCTTTAACTAATATTTGGAATATTGTACATTTATACTTTAAAAATATATTATTGGATCCTTAAATCTCTTTCTGAAAACACTAATATGACATGTCATGCTACATGATGTTATTGATACATGATTCTCTAATTTCTTTTGTTATTATTGAGTTCTGTATACTTAAAAATAACATAGAGGTGTTGTATAACTTGTTTTGTGCTTTGTTCACAGTGCATGTTCATGTACTACTCAACACACGATTGTGCATAGAAATGCACGGAAGTGTACATGAGTCATGCTAGTGTTTGGAATTTTCTTGAAATCTCTTGAGTATCACACAGGTGTGTGGTGTAGGGTGCACGATTGTAAATGAAGACACATGGTTATTTCCTACCCTTGCATGGGCATGTAGCAGCTCTATAACACTTCCATGTCCTACCTATACGGGTATGTAAAATTAGAAATAAGCTTATGATTGTACTCTCACTTGCATGGCCATGTGTCCAGGCTTTCCAGGCATGCATGGCTACGTGTGTGGCCATGTTATTATAGAAATGAGGTTGCATAGTCGTGCATTTCTAAGTGCATGGTACACATTCGTGCACTCAACTTAATTTCTATAATAACCTATCTAGAACCCAAAATTTCCTAGCTAATCTCAATCCAAACCTTTCCAAATCTTAATCAAAGGGTCTCATACACTTAAAGCATTAGCAATAATAAAAATATTCACCAAATCTCATCATTATCATACTAACCAAGCCATATCTCTCAAAATAAAACATGAAGCACATGTATATGGACATACAGGCATATTTTTAAGAAATAATTAATCAACTTCTAAATCATCATCGATATACTTAAACAAGCTAAGCAAGCCTTAACATACAACAAGCATTCTCAAAAACTCATAAAATAGAAGAAAACATGCTATGAAACAAGGTGAAAGAGGTAAAAAAACACTTACCTCTAGCCATGGCTACTGAATCTCTCTCTCTCTAACAATTTCTAATTCTCTAATCTAGTGTTAGATTATTGGCTTCGCACCTTCAATGGGTAAAGAGTTTCATGGGGAGAAGAAGAAAGAAAAGTTGATGAATGGAAAAATGCAAAAATCTAAAAAAATAAAAGCATATATAGCTATGCATTACAGCGCACAGACATGTGCCTAAGGCACACAGTTGTGTGCCAAGGAAATCTCAAATTTCCTTTCTCTTTTCGTTTCATATATGGAATATTCTCCCAAAAATACTCATGTATATGTCATATATAACTTCTAAATTACTATTTTACATTTAAACCCTCTCAATTCTATTTTCTATTACAAAATCTCACTTTTAACCCCAATTTCAGTCTAAAAGGATAATTCTATGCTTGGGTTACTACAAATGATGACATTGTTGCTATAAAGATATCATTATTATATTATCTTTACTATGACTTAATAGGGGCAAACAACAAAAATTTGTATAAAAAGAGGTGTTAAAATTAGCTGATGATCTGAGACGTTCAATGTATACCCCATGAGAAGTATGCTTATAAGATGTAACTACCTGATCACCTCGGTGATCAAATATACTTTTATGGGGATTCATTGGCGTTCCAAGTCAAACTTAGATGTTTGAAATTGTAAACATATTAATAGTCAAATAAAAAGTATGTTAACTAAAATATATGAAACTATTACCACATTTTTGTTGTAGTTTTGGATATATAAGACACTAAAAACGTTGTATACCTGGGTTGACAATATGTTCATCTTACCATGGCCACATATGTTGAGATGAAAGACATAGGTATTCTTAAATAAGATGTTGTTGACATATTTTTTGACAAAGACTTGTTAAGGGAATATTTATATATAAAGTTATTTAAGTTTGCATTATGTTGAATAATCAATATTATATTAACAATATTAATAATAAACATGAAAGTGTCAATGTCGTAATGGTACCATCACTATTGGAGATAGTCAAATACTAATATACAAGCGTTCTTTAGTATTTGGGCACTAGATGTTGAAGAGTCATCATCCTTGTCCAAAGTTCTTTAGTATTTGGGCACTAGATGTTGAACAGTCATCATCCTTGTTTAGAGCCCCAGTAGATAATGTACCCTCGGTATTTATCATTGTCTCTTTGACTAGCTTATCATTGACAACTAGAATATTGTTGACCTGCCCATGATGGAAAGCCCTTTTTTAGCCTTATATCATCCACCCAATAGCCATCAATAGTCTTTTCTCGATCTTTATACCATTGACCTAGTTGCAACTAATTGCACCGTACATGAGGACTCGATAGATTTGACAAATAAGTGGGTTAGTATTATACTAAGTCAATTAGATCAACTTGAGAGCTATCTATAAGGACAATTACATGACATGTAAAGGCAACTACATGAGATCCTAGGGCAATTAAATCAAATACAACGACAACTAACTTAGGTAAAGGATCAAGTTATTCGAATTAAGGCTCGTTCTATTTACAAGGTCTGTTTGATGAAAGTAAATATATATTTTTTATTATATCATATTATAAAATTGTTTCAAATAAATATTAATCATTTTGTTACAAGACTAATAGTTGATAAAGGTCTTTATGTTAAAGGTTAATCTATTATACCTTGCGGGAAAAGTGTCGAGTTAGAAGACAATGTGTAAGGTGAGGTAAGTAACGTTAGACATGACTGCATGTTCAGTATTTATGTGAATCTATGATTGAGTCAATCACCTCGTTGTTTAGGGTTTCAAATCAATTATGTAACAATTATCCATGAATAATAATGCATACCCATGTGTTAGTAAGTTTTTCAAAATTCAGATCAGATTTGGTTTTACCAAACCTGATCTGATAAACACATCAGGATTATGTCATCAATCAAGATACATACAGTCATGTTTATGACTGCACACAATTTTGTGCGAGGTCAAACTCCTAATTTGACTTTCAACCTTATCTAATTAGATTTCTATAATAATGACACACACATAACCCTCTATCAAGATCAATTAATCCTACACCTTTAAGCCTTAATCAGTTCCCTATTATATTAATAGTATTCAAATTTGAATATAGATCATAAACAACTTTTAGTAAGATATTACGACCATTTAGACAATAGAATGTTAACAAACAACTCTGAGCTTATATATCTTAATGATTTAATTTGATTCCTTCGTCATGTTTTTATGTGTCTATCTTAGTTTTTCCTCGTTTGAACTAACATATGTCCAAACCATATATATTGGATTGAGTTATCTATGACCATAGATTTATTGGTCATTGATAAGTATTAGTAAACTTATCAAAGACAATGCTCTCATGTTCAGGAGTGACTAATCATTTGTTGATCAATTATAGCTTTTATACTAATTTTAATACAACCAATCACTCATTTATATAGTAACCTAGTTATAAGGCACATTTGATGACATCAAACTTTTTGAATCCCAACCTAAAACAATCTAATGATTACAAATCAAATGAAAACATGTACCTACTAAGTTAAAAGATATTTTTATAGACATTTAAGTCATTATCTATATGGAATCTTTTTTGTTGAGTCTATCCAATGAACATGAACATTAAGTTATACATTTATATTTTACACCAAGTTGCAAATAACAACTTTGACACATGCAAACTATTATCATCTTTTAGTGGGGTCATTTAACACTATGATAATCTTATCACTATTATTTGTGTTTTGAGTTATAGCAATGTTAAGATTATGAGCATTTATAAAATAGCCATTATTGAGTACAGAGGAAAAACATGATCTATTAATTGATTTCCTCGTCTCGAAACTGTTATTCTAAAAACATATTGACTATATATATCAAACATCATATAATATCAATAAAGTATTTCTTTAATAATAATCAACAATGTACAAGTACATAATACTACAAATATAATAATAAACATGATTATAGGGCATCAACCCTAACGACAATACCATTAATAACCACACTTATCTTTTCACTCCTCTCAAAACGTTTTTTTCTTCTTAAAACATTTTTTTTTTTCCTTTTCTATACACTCTCCCTCGCATCACTCGCTTATCCTCTTCAACTTCTTGTTCATCTTCACTTCAATCCAAATCTCATTAACTGTACCAAAGCCTAAATCTACACGAACCTCTATCAACACCAACAACTTAAATAAAATGAAGATGTTGGTGACAAATTTGGTAGCCCCTAACATCTCTTCATTCATTGGATTTTTTGTGGTGAGGACGACAACCTCAAGCTCTAAACCTACCTTACATGTCCCATCCACATTTTTGTTGATGCCAAAACCCAAAATCCTGAGAAGAAGAACAAAAATGATTGTAATGGAGGTGTTGAGAGTGTGAAGAACAAGACAAGGAAGCAAATAACTATTTTCTTGCATGATGGAGATAAAGATTCCTTATCATCCCTATAAGGGAGACTAGGACGACTTTCAGGCCCATTACCATAAAACAAAAAAAAAAAAAATATTGGCCCTAATCAATGTAAGAAGAGTAGCCACGTACACCAGGTTCAAAAGCCCACACAAAAATTAGAAGTCCGCTAAAGTTATTACAATTTTGGCAATCAGCAACAGAAACGAAACACTCCATATTTCACCCTCAAAACTCAGAACAGCTGAGCGAGCAGACCAAAACAACAATGGGTTTAGGGTTGTTGGCTTCGAGGGCAATGAGGCCCCTCAAATCTCCCAACTTCAGAATGTTTGCGCGCTCTATCTTTACTAAACCTGAACTCCAATCACCGGAATCTCCGGGAGCCGAAGCCCTTGCCCAACCAGATCTTTCGCCGCGAACCCCCGTCGGTGGGGCCCGGGTTCACTTCCCCAATCCTGAAGATGCGATCGAGGTGTTCGTTGATGGGTATCCGGTTAAAATACCCAAGGGCTTTACTGTTTTACAGGCTTGTGAAGTGGCCGGCGTAGATATTCCCAGATTTTGCTACCACAGTAGGCTTTCTATTGCTGGAAATTGCCGTATGTGTCTCGTTGAGGTCGAGAAGTCGCCCAAGCCTGTTGCATCTTGCGCCATGCCTGCTCTTCCCGGTTTGATTTTTATTCTTTTGATAATCACTTCATAATTTATGTTTTATGTTTTTTATTTAAGTTCCTCTCATTTATGATTGTATGTAATTAATTTGATTTCTCTGTTAGGATCAAGGTACGGGTTATAATTTGTCGTCAGAGTCAATCAATTATTATTTATTGTGATTATTTTCATGTATGCTGTTTCATTTCTGGCTTTTATGATTTATCATGTTGAGTTTGTCTATTTTATTTATTTATGAATCATTGTTTTGAAGTTATTGTTTTTGAAATTTTGGTGTTTTTAAGTGTATTGGTTTGATTCTAAAGAGTTTCAGTTTTCAATGTGAGTTTAGGAACGTTTTCTTTTTGTCTCTTTTCATTTGTAGGTTTTATTCATTTGAGTGTTATGTTCTGCAGGGATGAAAATTAAGACAGACACACCTGTAGCTAAAAAGGCACGGGAAGGGGTGATGGAGTTTTTGTTGATGAATCATCCTTTGGATTGTCCAATTTGTGACCAGGGTGGAGAATGTGATCTCCAGGATCAGTCTATGGCCTTTGGATCTGATCGTGGCCGGTTTACCGAAATGAAAAGGTCTGTAGTTGATAAGAATCTGGGACCGTTGGTGAAGACTGTCATGACTCGGTGTATCCAGTGTACAAGGTTAGAATATGGGGAAATCACTTGTCTTTCAAATGATTTCTGGAAAAATTTTGGCTCTTCTTTGGAAATATTTTTGTTTTTTGTGTTTATAGGTCAGCGAAGGGTCATCATCTTTAGTTGGCGAAAATAAATTGTAACAAAATGTCTTTTCTTGAACTAACCAAAATGACAATGTTCAGCTGAGCTTTCAGTAGTTTGTATTTCTGATGAGATGATTTGTGAAGTTCAAACTGATTGTATTATAATGAACAGCTAAACAAAAACATGTGGCTTTTAGCAAATTTGGTCGTCAAGTGAAGTAACAGTATTGCTTGGTATATTCTTTAGCAGTCTTATTTTTATTTTTATTTTTATTTTTTAATTTGAATTAATTTATCAAGTTAAATAAGGTAGCTTGAGCAGATACATCCATTTGCAGTAATGTTACTTTATTTGATGATTAAATTTTGATATATCCCCTTGTTTTTGTTATTTGTGCATTATGCTACAGTCTCTGGGAAATATTAATGTTTGTATTTTATTCCTCCTCGGCTTTGTGTGATTGCTTCAAAGTTGTGCTTTAGAAACTTCATTTTTTTTAAATCATGTTTTCTTTTGTCAGTTGCTATTAATTATTCTCATGTGCATAGTAAATCTATAGTATCTCAGAGAAATACTTATATATTTAGTAAAATTCAAATTTAGTATAAATGTTGATACATTAGAATTACCATGCTTTTTTATTTTTGTACTCCTTGTGACACAAACTTGTTTTGAAGATTTTAATCATTTGCCAATATTTGAACTAAAATCCAACTTTGCAGAATTTTGAGATTTATCTTAATGCTTTATGATGAAAAGCTGCATAAAAATTTAAAAAGAAATAAAAAAGTGAAGAATGTAGGGCCCAGGATCATTAATTATTTGTTAATCAAGACTGGGATCTCCCAAAATCCAATTTTAATCTATGCTATTTGTTCTTTTGATGGGTTTTAGCAATTAGTTAAAAGATCGTTGATTTATATAATAAATTTTGTTAGTTCAGTGTGTTTGCTCCTTATTCATGATTGTACAGGCTTCTGATACATAATTAATTCTTGTTGGAACAGGTGTGTCAGGTTTGCAACAGAGGTTGCAGGAGTTCAAGATCTTGGCATGTTAGGTCGTGGCAGTGGAGAGGAAATTGGAACTTATGTGGAAAAACTTATGACCAGTGAACTTTCCGGAAATGTGATAGATATCTGTCCTGTGGGAGCCCTTACATCAAAACCTTTTGCATTCAAAGCGCGAAATTGGGAGTTAAAGGGAACAGAGAGCATTGACGTTACTGATGCTGTTGGATCTAACATTAGAATTGATAGCAGAGGTCCAGAGGTTATGCGCATTACGCCACGGTTAAATGAGGTATATTTTCATTAATTTATGTTGAAGCTAGTTTTTCTGCTTTCTTTCCACTTTCTTTTTTCTTTCGATTTTTTTGTTGGTTTTGTTAACCAAATCACCTGATCGATTTCTTTTATATACAACCCTTGTGCCATGGACAAGCATTATATTTTCAGCAGGTTAAGCTGGTGATTTCATTTCTAGAATGAAATTGGCATGGCAAATAGATTATTTGGTTTCAATTGACATGTAGTAGGAATTTGATTGAGACAAAATATGTGGTGCATTTGATTATAAATGTTATATGCTACAGCATTTAACTTAAGTCATCTGTTGAAGGACTGCATGGAATCGCCAGGAAGGGCTGAATAAATTTCAAAAAAGTTCCGCAAAAAATATTGAACAAATAACAACTTTCTAAAGGGGGTAGACTTAACCTTATTTATCCATTTTATTGGCTGTTCCAGTTTCCTTTCTTTGTTTCAGATTCCTGCTGGGTTTGCAACAAGAGTAGGAAGAATGATAGTGGAGTTCTTATAGGAAGGTGTGATAGGGGTAAAGGTTCTCATCTTTTTAGGTAGAACTTGTAGTCCTAATTGGTACTGGTAATTTATCTAAAAAGAATAAGGCTCTCTTAGCCAAATGGCTTTGGGGATTTCCTCTTGAAAAATTTATCTATGGTATGTCATAATTCAAAGTGACAATGGTGCCAGTTCTAACAGATTAGCTTCAAATGTGGTTGACAGTGGTTCCTTTTGAAACCAATGAGTGGGTGAATGTTCCGTACGTGAATCCTTCCATCATATTCATAGACATTTCTATTATAGAAATATTACTATTTTTATTGTGTGGTTTCTCTTACCTTGCTCAAACTTGATATCTACTGAAAATGGATCTTGAATGAAGGGGAAAATCAAGGATGCATAAGGCCTTTTGGGGTGATTGAAATTTTGAAAATTAATTTGAGATACTAAATTTTTTATGGTTGAAGTCTGTGGCACTTATTCTTGTCAATTGTATCTTAATTGTTTTATTGTTGGTTCCAAATTAATACTTTCAAGCCTCTCAATATGATTTAGAAGGCTAAAATCCCTTGTAAGATCCAAGTCTTTGTGTGGGCTTTAGTTCAATGCAAAATTAAGTGATGTCATCTACAAAACCAAAAAAAAGTATCCTATTGTGAGTCTGGTGTGAATGTTAAAGAAGTACAGGTTCTTTTAACAATATTTTCCTACATCTTGTTCTGGTTTCAAATTGATGGGTGATAGCTTGTAGAGAAGCTAAGTTTTCTTAAGATATTCCAGGTTGTTGTCATATATATCTTATGTGAAGTTTTATTTTGAGAGGGAAAAAAGCTAAAATGCTTTGAAGATGCATTGTTTTAACAATTGTTTGGGTTATTTGGTTGTAAAGAAATATTTGCCTTGACGGGGAAAGAAGAAGAGAACATTTGTGAGTTGTGGGATGGAGTTTGGCTCTTCATTTCTCTTTGGGGTGCTTAAGGAATTTCAAGATGCCCCTTTTTTTCTTTGTTCATCCTTATTGGAAGGTGTTTTAGGTTGTTTAGTTGTATTAGTTATGTTTTTGGTTTTTGATTTGATGGACAGACCAATGTAATTCAGTTTGGGTATCTAACTTTTCAAATTATGTCTCCAAGTGAAAAAAAAATACAGTTTTCGTGTTGATGAGGAAATCAAAAGCATTTGGGTGCTTTTGGTTGATCTTTTGTCTTTAAACACTATGGATGCATGTTAGCCTAACTATATGATTACACTAATCTGTTTCAGGACATAAATGAAGAGTGGATATCAGACAAAACTCGTTTCTGTTATGATGGTTTGAAGAGGCAGAGGTTAAATGATCCAATGATTCGTGGTGCTGATGGCCGTTTTAAGGCTGTGAGCTGGCGGGATGCTTTAGCTGTGGTTGCCGAGGTTGCACATCAAGTTAAACCAGAGGAAATTGTTGGGATTGCTGGTAAGCTGTCTGATGCAGAATCCATGATGGCACTAAAAGATCTCTTAAACAGAATGGGGTCAAACAATATATGGTGTGAAGGAAATGGCATGCAAACCAATGCTGATCTGCGGTCAGGATACATTATGAATACTAGCATCAGTGGTCTTGAGAAGGCAGATCTATTTCTTTTGGTTGGTACACAGGTAATGCTGTGGCATGGATTTTATCATATGCAAACTAAAACATGTTCGTTATTGTTTTAATGCAATTTCTTTTGCATGAGATTTCCAATTGTGTGTCTTTTAATGTGCTGAAATTGTGTTTCTTATGCAAATAAAAAAAAGGGGGGAAGAATGTGTGGCATTGGTAAATCTTATTTTCCAATTTTGAAGTTGGTCATGTAACCATGTATTTTTCTTTTTAATTTTTGGCCAGCCACGGGTGGAAGCTGCTATGGTAAATGCTAGAATTCGCAAGACTGTCCGAGCAACAAATGCTAAGGTTGGCTACATTGGTCCTGTAACAGATTTCAATTACGATTACCAGCATCTTGGCACAGGCCCAATCACACTAGTTGAAATTGCCCAAGGCCGTCACCCCTTCAGCTCCGCCATATCAAATGCCAAAAACCCAGTTATTATTGTTGGTGCTGGGCTTTTTGAGAGGGACGATAAGGATGCTGTTTTCTCTGCTGTTGAAACCATTGCGAAAAATGGTAATGTCATTAGACCTGACTGGAATGGGCTAAACGTTTTACTTCTGAATGCTGCACAAGCTGCAGCCCTTGATCTTGGACTTGTCCCTGAGTCCAGCAACTGCCTTGAGTCTGCAAAGTTTGTTTACCTCATGGGTGCTGATGATGTCAACTTGGACAAGGTTCCCAGTGATGCCTTTGTTGTTTATCAGGGTCATCATGGTGACCATGGTGTGTACCGTGCCAATGTCATTCTCCCAGCTGCGGCATTTAGTGAGAAGGACGGCACATATGAAAATACGGAAGGTTGCTCTCAGCAAACGCAGCCTGCTGTTCCAACTGTTGGTGATGCCAGGGACGATTGGAAGATTATTCGGGCACTGTCTGAGGTGGCTGGAATGAGATTGCCATATGATACACTGGGAGCCATCCGATCTCGGATCAGGACAGTAGCACCAAACCTGTTGCATATGGACGAGAGAGAACCAGCTACCTTTGGGCCTTCTTTGAAGCCGGAGTGCACCCAAAAGATGAGTTCAACCCCATTCGGTAGTGTGATTGAGAATTTTTACATGACTGATGCCATAACCAGAGCATCAAAAATCATGGCCCAATGCAGTGCAATGCTACGGAAGAAGTGAATGTTTGGATTTTAATTAATCGAATAAGGTGCTACGGGAGCATTCAAACCCTTTGGCTGCAGTAATATCACATTTAAGCTGTGTATTTTTTAGCTTCGGGAGCATTGGATTCCTTCCAATAAAGTAAATTAGACTTTGTTGGTTTCTGTCTATTAACAGTTCATGGGCTAATTTCGAAATTTTCTATTTTTTTGCCCGCCTTTATTCATTATGTTTATCTTGTGAAATTGGTTGATTTTACGGTAGAAAATCGAATTCTTTCTACAATGATAAAATTATAACTTAATTTATGAGTCAATATCACATATAATAATCACATGATATATACCGGCAATATTTCTTCGTAAGAAATTAATTAATTCTTCGTATGGTAATTGCATATAATAATAAGTTGTAACATAATAATCCCAGGTTATCATGAAATCGGACGTTTAATTCCTCTTCTTTTGAACTTCATCATCTCATTGCATATTCATAATTTCTTAAATTAAGATCATTCAAATTACAAATTCAAGAAGAATACCAGGGTATGAGAGTAAAATGTAAAAGAATTTCAGGCCGGACAAAGATTTACGACTAAACATAAATAATAAAGAACACAGAGAACTACCATCACGATCATTTACAACCACTTCTTATCTCCCATCTGCTGAGGTGAATGACTCCGCAAATCCATACGGGCGTGTAGGTATGCTGGACTGAGTATTATCTAAGCTGGGTAGAAGCGATGAAGAAGAAGAATCCAAGTAGCTTCTACCTTCATAGGCTTGCCACTTTTTGAGTGCTTGTGGTAATGACATCTCCAGGTCAATGCCATACATATCTTCCGAATTTTGGTCAGCTGGTTTCCAGAGCTCAACCAAAGAAGATAACACATTCACCGCATGGCCCATATCAGGCCTTTGATATGGCTCCCTTGCACAGCAGTGACCTGCTAGCTCAGCAACAGTGTTGATACTGGCAAGTGTTTCTTCATTAAGGTCGATTGTGGGGTCGATTGCCTTGTGAAATGACTCCTTGATGTGCATCCTTCGGAACCATGTTACAAGGTGCATGCTCTCCTCAGGCTGGCTCTCATCTAGAGCTTTTCTACCTGTGATCAGTTCCATCAATATGACTCCAAAGCTGAACACGTCTGCTTTAGTTGTTACTCGACCTGTCACTGAAGGGAAGAGAGAGTTTGTGTTAATAAACTAGAAACAGAATTCAAATAAAAACTAAATGCCCATATTAAGCCAAATACCAAGTTCTAATATAAATAAATTTAAGCAATTTAGTTTTCTCAAAATATTAAAACTATATACATGCACTTCTAAAGTATGTACACACAAGAAATTTTGAACTTCAATAAACAAGAATTAATAAAAGATCAAAAAGAATATTAAGGGGCAAAGAACCTGGAACCAAAAGTACCTGCATATTCTGGTGCTAGATATCCAAAAGTTCCCGCAATTCTTGTTTCAACTGAGCCTTTCCCCTCTGGAGCAAGACGCACCAAACCAAAATCTGCAACTTTTGCCCTCATATCATCCCCAAGAAGAATGTTCGAAGGCTTTAAATCCCTATGTATAAAGCTTTGATGGGCCAGACTATGTAGATACTCGACGCCCCTTGCTACGTCTAAGGCAATAGTCAACCTTCTGGTCCATTCTAGGGGCTTCAGTCCTTCTGCCCAATTAAAGATATGCTGACTTAGGGTGCCTTGGGGCATGTATTCATACACAAGAAGCTTCTCATTCCCATCCAAGCAATACCCAAGAAGAGCAACAAGATGTCGGTGCCTAACCTTTGTCAAAACAGCAATTTCAGACTTGAACTCTGCCAGTCCTTTCCCAGTAATTAGCCCAGATTCCATTCTTTTCACTGCAATCTTTGTCCCATCATGCAGCTCCCCCTTATAGACAGTCCCAAAACCTCCTTGCCCCAATATATTTTCTTCACTAAAATTGTTTGTGACATTTCTCAAGACTTGGATAGAGATTACCATGTTTCCGGCTTCAACCATTTGGATGTCACCATGCTCACTACTAGGAATGGTACGTGTTTCACTAATTGCACCAACACTAACACTTTGTTCAGCAACTGTAATCTTCACACTCTCATTATCAGATCCTGAGTAACGAGGATGAATCACCATAGCATCCGGGCTCTGTACTCTTCTAAATCTTTTTTGCTTCTTTTTATACAGACAGAAAACCAACAAACCAATCAAAGAAATCACAAACAAACCGCCAATAACACAAAACAAAATTATTCCTACCAAAGCAGAAGACTTTTTGCCACCATTCCCAGAATTGGCACCATTAACAGAACCTGTACTTTTTGGACGTCCTGAAGATAAACCATCAGATGAAGAATTACTCTTGTCCTTACCAATATCAGGATTACCATTGGTACTAACAATTACATTACTCTTAAAAACTGGGACTTGTCCGTGTAGCTGATTGTTCGAGACATCGAATTCTTTCAAGGCAGGCAAATTAGAGAGCTCCTCAGGAATGGAACCAGTGAGATTATTATCAGCGAGAACCAATCTCTGTAGAGACTTAAGTGTAGCAAACTCAGATGAAATAGTACCTGTAAGGTTCATCCTCTGAAAATTAACAACAATTATATTCCCATCACTACAAGTTATCCCAATCCAATCAGCACATGGATCATTACCCTTCCAATTCTCAGCAAACTTTCGAGGATAACCTATTGATTTCACAATCAAAAGCAGTGTATCAACCCTGGAATCACAGCTCCCAGGAGTTGGCAAACAAAAGCTATTAGAATCCTTCGCCATGTCCAATGAAACTGAACTTTTGAACTCAGGCATCGGCCCTTGGAGCAAATTATTAGTTAGATTAACAGTGCTTAAGGCTTCAAGTTTCGTCAAGGAAACTGGAACAGGACCAGTTAAGAAATTATCCCTCAAGCTCAAACTTTGCAATCCAGTCAAGGTCGAAAATTCAGGCAAAGGACCAGTAAAAGCATTGGAATGCAGCCAAATCTCTTTCAACGATGTCATATTCTGTATAACATCAATCCCACCATTAAGATTTTGACCATTAAGCCATAGAGACTGTACTTGTGAACCAGCCAGGCCGGTGGGTAACCCGCCACTTAGTTGGTTGAAGGCCAGATGCAAAACGGTTAGACTTGGAAACTCATCGGGTCCAAGAAAACCCGGGATTTGACCTGAAATATTAGCCAAATTTGCTGAAAAATTCTGCAAAGCTGAAGCATTTTTTATGCTTTGAGGGATTTCCCAGGAAGAAAATGGGTTGTAGTCCATGTCTATAGCCTGGAGTGAAGATAACCCGGTAAAGAAATCACTTGGAACTGAATCAAACTGATTGTTACTTAACATTAAGACTTGTAAGGAACTTAACCCGTTTAAATTTGGGATAGGACCCGAAATGTTGTTCCATTGGAGCTCTAGGTGCTCCAGTTGAGTGAGTTCTTGCAGGTTGGAGGGAAGTGTACCTTGTAGATTTTGGTGGCCGATTTGGATACGGGTGACCCGTTTTTCATCAGAACAAACCACGTGGTTCCATTTGCAGGGATCGGGGTCGGACCATCCAAGGGATTCGGGCGGGTTGAGGCTTTTCTTGAGAGCTAACATCACTGGAGCGTCAGGAGTTGCGTTCATTTGAGCTTGCGAGTTTGCACACACAAAGACTGAGCAAATGGCAAGTAAAAGAGTCAAGCTCTTGAGATGCTTTAGGCAAAAACTGAGTCGTTTCGTCATGTTGAGAGAAAAGGGTTGTTTTTGCAAAGTTTGAAATCAAGAATGAAGAAAACTGAGAGAAGAAACAGAAAGGTGTAAGGTAGAGCTGCTATGTAGGACGACGAAGAAGAAGAAGAAGAAGGAGAAGAAGAAAGTAACGACAGGGAAATGCACATGGAAATGGGGACCACAATCCTGGGACTCAAAAGGCTGTCAGAGCAGTGTCCATTCCAATCCAAAGCCATTCATCATCACCCCCAGCCCAAACTCAATTAATGTGCAATGATTCCATTCCATACTCTCATCTCTTGTTGTAGGTTGAATCCACTCACCATGAATACTATTATGCCGTAAAAATATTACTGTTTGGGTCGTCTTTGGAAGATGGCTGGAGCCGATACCAACTCAACTGACTTCAGGGTTACGTTATAGTTATGCAAGTGAATTATCAGATGTTTAAGTGTAAAGTATCATCCACCTGAAAAACTTGTAATTTATTTTTCAGATGAGGTGGTGGAATAATATGTTATTTGACAGCCAGAATCCACTGTCTATGAGAAGGCTTGCACATGGACATGGCCTTCAACAAGCTCTGACACTTAACTTTTTATTAAAATATAATCCTACACACACCCCTTTCTAGGAGTTAATTACACTTTGATCCTGAAAAGATTTGTTTTAGTAAATTACGTCTGATAAATCGCAATAAGGGAGTGTTTCCTATGCGGCAAGACATCATAAGTTCGTGGTCAATGGGCTATTTTCCGATCCAGTATGATTTGTGCATCGAGTTAATTTTAGAATATCTTCCTGAAAAAACTAAAAGATCGAAGAGATTTATTAAGTATAAAAGAAGATTGAGTCGAAGTATATTAAAACAGTAACTTAATTTGAGTTTTCTTCTTGTGATAAAAAAATATAACAAATAACATTTAAATTAGGACGTTATTATTTGAGAAATGTCATCAATTTAAGTTCATTTTTTTAAAATAAAATTATTAAAATATCATAAAATAATTTTTTTAAAAAACAAATGAAATTACTTTTGTTTTATGAAATAATTAAGTTATTTTTCCTTTAAAAAAAATAAATAATATAAAAATAGAGAAAACTGAAGCACAAAAACCCAAAAATAACAGAGTTGGTAGCCACTTGAACTACTTAAGGCTTGCTCCTGCAGTTATTATGCCTTTTTCTTTGAATATAAGAACTTGGGTATTTTCTGTTTGTTTGGTAAAAAGGTGACTTTAAATTAGGAATCTTCTGTTATTTAATAGTCTAAAATACACCTTATGTAAATCCCATTAAATATTAATATAGGTATAAAAAAACAAAAAGGGCTTTTGTTTTGTTAACATCTAGGTAACCACTCTTTGAAGCAAAGCTCTCAATGAGTACTTTCCATGTCATTTTATCTAAATCTAAACAGTAGTAAATAGGTCAAAG
>JAJEJH010000741.1:0-98463 GCA_026122585.1 Anacardium occidentale | reverse complement strand
GAGGGAAGGCTAGATCTGGCCTCCTCTACTGAGGTGATCAGATCTAGCTGTTTCTTGTTTTGAAGGAGGTGATCAGATCTAGTCATCGGAAATAGTCAGAAAGGGTTGGTATTGGTCTCAATGGTCGTTTCTAACCATTGTGTCCGATGAAGAAGGCCAAATTTAACCTCCTCCTCTAAAACTGGAGGTGGCCAAATCTGATTGCCTCCACCAAAAGGGGAGGAACTAGGTGGTCGGAGACGACCATTTGGTTCTGTTTTCAACTGCCATCGCCGCAGGTATCGACAGTAGTGACTACTTTAATTTTTTTAAATTTTAAAATTTTTAAAAAATTTTTTATATTTAAAAATTATTTTATAATTTTATTATAAATTTTTATTTTTTAAAAGATATTTTTGTTATCTTATTTGAAAAATTGTTAAAAATATTTAAATTTTGGTTAAAAGATGAGAATCTAAAATTTTAAAAATTAGTGGGTTAGACTTTGTCTCGCCTCAAACCATGGGTGGGAACAATTGCTTTGGCCGCTTAAAAGTGGTAAAATTAAGTAGGCTATAGGTAGTGTTGGTCTCCGTAGAATAGTGAATAGTGTTTTCATAGCATTTTACAGAGGTCAGTCTATAAAATATTTTATATATATTAATTTTTATAATTATTTATTTATGATATCAATGGACATGGAGACTGACACGATCCCAGGGGCCTGCACGTATAATTGATCACAAAATACAACAGTATCATTTTTGTTTATTCAAATATAGGTTAATTCAAAGTTGTGTATGACTTTTCTATCATGCTAAGTTTTGCTTTTAGGAAATTGAAAAATAATTTAGTCTTCAAAGCATTTAACAAGCTCTCCTATCAAATTAAGCATTCACTAGAGTTTGAAACTAAAAACAAATATTTGAATTCATATTTGATATCATAAATTTGATACTTAATAGCTATGGAAACGGGTTAAAGTATTTGAGAAATAACAATTTTTTTCAAGATCGATTTCTTTAAAAAAAAATTTCAAGGTCAAACTTGAACATATCTGGTCAGGTTTAATAAACTTGATTAAAGTTTATTTGAAACCTTACATCCATTACTATGATATGTATGTTTTTAGGAACCGTAACAGAGTAACAAGAGTAATTACAACCCTTTATATTAGAATTAAATGAAAGGTTAATTGAGTAAAATTACATAAAAAATGTCTAGATCTTAATATATATATCTAAAATGAAAGATAAAATTCAACATCCTATTGAAATAGAAGATTGTGATGTTGTAATTATTATCTCGTGTATGTTGGAGATAAGGATGGAATGTATTCACATGATCCTCGAAGACTAAATTTAGTGTGTTAAAGATGTGATAGATCCTATATTGTCAAGTGCTACCCTCTTTGTTGTTTTTTACGGTGAAGAGACTTTTACCATATTTTGAATTGTGGTACGTGTAGATGACTTGTCTAATTTTCGCACGTTATTGCTAGCCATTATATAGTGGTTGGTTGCACCTTTAAGTGTTTTAACTGTGAGTTTTATTAAAGAATAGTTTGACTTAGGGATGTAAGTTGAATTGATGATAAATTGAGCTTGAACTTGAGTCACTTGAGTTATACCATCGAGACAAGTTTGAGCTTGAGGTTGGTCTACTTGGTGAGCTTGTGAGATCACAACTTGACTTAGATAAAAAATTTATAAGCCCCAAAACATTTTAATTTTAATATTTACACCCCTAATTTATATATATATATATATATATATATATAAAACTTTAAAAATTATGATATTTAAAGAATAATTTAAAATTTAAGGGGTTCAAGTATAATTTTTCATATCTTACACTCAAGCTCGAACTAAGAATCTCAACATGGATCTCATCATTTTTGAGACTAGACTTTATTTCAATTCAGCTTATCACCCGCAAACAGATAGTTAGACTGAGAAGGTCAATAAGATTTTAGAGAACATGTTGAAGGCTTATTGTATGAATTTTCAGACTAATTAGACTGATTTATTACCACTGATGGAGTTTGCCTATAATAATAGCTGTCAGTCTACTATTTAGATGACACCTTTTGAGATGTTGTATGGTAGGAGGTGCAAATCACCATTGTATTGGAATGATATTGGTGAGAGAGATTCTTTAGAGACAATAGTGGGGTCAGAGATAACTCAAATGATGATTGATCAGATCAGGATTATTATGTAGAGGATTAAACAAACCTAGGATCATCAGAAAAATTATGCAGATCAGAGGTATGAGGAGATAAAGTTTGAGATTAAAGATCACGTATTTCTGAGAGTAACTCCCTACAGACATGTCTTGAAATTTGATAAGAGAGACAAATTAACTCCGAGATTTATTGATATATATGAGATTCTGGAGTGAGTGGATAGAGTTGCTTACATATTAACCATTCTAGTTAGCATAAACAAAATTCATAATGTGGTTCATATATCTCAACTAAGAAAATATATGAGAGATTCTTCTCATGTATTAGAGGTTCAAAATTTGAAGTTAGCAGATGATTTGAGTTATTAAAAAGTACAAGTTCAAATTTTTTACTACAGAGTAAAAACCCTCAAAAATAGAAAGATATCATTGGTCAAGGTACTATAGAGGAGTTAAAGATCAGAGGTAAGAGTGAGATTTCTTGATAGAAAATAGATTTGAGAGGGTTCAAGGGTAAAGAAGTCATCTAGAAGCTATATGTGGCTTGTACATGGGTATTTTTGAGAGAATATTCAATGTATAGCATGAAAAGAGAGGAAATATGAGATTTCCATTGGACTCACGATCGTGCTTCATGTGATTTAGCCATATGTAAGTTTTATTTTTAAGCTTTCATACAATTTCTAGCTTTTATCATCATCTACTTCTACTCTATTTCCCCAGTGAACCTTAGAGCAGTAAAGAGAGATCAACTAGCAGCTTATTAGTAGATTAGAGATCCAAAAACCCTTAAAGAGAGAGATTTAGTAGCTATAGCTAAAGGTAAGTGTTCCTTTACATCTCTCATCTTGTTTCATAGCATGTTTCTTTTGTTTTCTGAGTTCTGAGAATGCTGGCTGTCTTGTTGAAGCTTGTCTAGGTTGTTTGAGTGATTGGATAATGATTTCATGACTGATTGATAGGTTGATTTTATGAGATATGCTTATGTGTTTGAATGTATATGTGTTTCATGTTTTATTTGTGAGATATGACATGATTGAGATAAGATTTTGATGTATATGTTGATGCTTGTTAAGGCCTTGAGTGGCATTAATGATTATTTGAGATATGGGAAATGATTGGATGAGAAATGTTAGGATTTCTAAGTTTCCAGACGAGCATTTATATAAATTGAGTTGAGCATATGATAATGTACCCATAGGTGCATGACCTGTGGCCTCATTTCTGTATTAACACAGCTTTACAAGGTAGTCGAGTGCACTTAGAAAGCCTAGACACACAGTTGTGTGATCGAGCACACGATTGTGTCCCCATTTCTAATTTTACATGCTTTTGTAAGTAAGACACATAAGTGTTGTATGCGTAGTTACAAGCTTATGTTAGTGTGCGGCATGACCTTGTGCCTTGATGCACACTTGTATGTCTCACACCTCACACCCGTGTGGTCAACCCAAATTTTCTAACAAGACTCTAAAAGGTAGCACGACTGAGAGCATGATTGACATATGGTTCCGTGTGCCTTCTTATAGACCCATGTATCTTAAGAAAAGCACATATTATCCTTAAAAGCAAACTTAAGCCACTCGAAGCTACTTTTAAGCATACAGAACTCAATAATATCAAGATAAAATAGCATATCATGTATGATTAGCATTATAAAACACAACATATCATATTAGTGTTTTTAGAAATGAATCCAAAGATCCAACATCATGTTTTAATAGCATAAATATATAATATTCCCGATATCAATTAAGAGTAAATATGAAAGGGCACCTGTAAGTTTGCACATCTATTATAGAGGAAAACTAGTGTCCGTTAGAGAAGATATGGTTATTGACCAAACTCATTAGAGGAAGTATTAGTTGTGCATCAGTAGATTTCAATAGGATTGAACTCATACGGCTAGAGTGTCGAATCCCTGTATACATCAATCTAACCAATACAACATTTATTTTCAGATACAATATTTTTTTATTTAGTTTTTCAACATAAACAATTGTATATTCAAGATCTTCATCTCAAAACTTTTAGTTCAGAAAGGGTTTTTAGAAAACAGGCTTAAGAGCAAATCTTTATAGTTTTCAACATTGACATGATATCAAAGCATGCATATCATGTCATATACAATATTTTATGAGAAACAAAATAGATAAAGATAAAAATTCTCATAGAAAACAAAAACATCCCAGAAAAAATAAAAAAGAGAATAAAGAGAAAAACATTAAAGCAAAAAATAACGTAACAAGTCACGATTGAGACTAAGTTTGGAACTTGCTTCTGTTAGAGATAAGAAACGCTTGCTGAGTGATTTTATCACTCACCCCTCTTTCTTGTTTTCTCTTTTCTAGGTCAGTGATCATACGCTGGGCAAGAGTGAGAAGACTGATAGATTTTGGGAATACGGTTTGGTAACATATAACATGTTATAGTTCACATACTTTGTATAATTTTGATTACATATATGTGTGTATTATACTGTTAATATACACTATTGAATAGCATGTTTAGTAAATGAGAAACTTGGGGATTTTCAATGCATAATTAGCATTTTCTTACTATTATTAATAGTGTTTTTATATGTATAGCTTCCAAACAAAAGTTTTTAATTCAATAACAGCTTTTACTATAAGGATTCCTATCATAGGTCAATTATTAGTATAATTGTTAATATTTATACATAGTCTACAGAGGTCACTACAAATAATACCTTTTAAATTTAAAATTACCTCTAATTTTATGCCATATGCTAAATAAGATTCAATAAATCTTAACTTTATTGAATTTTGAAGATATAAAACAACACACTTTTTGAAAAAACAATAAAATTGTGAAGTTGTGTAGGAGAATTTCATAACTTAAAAGTATCTTTTTGATAATTTACAAAATAATGGCATGACAATTAGATATTTTTATTATATCTTATAATATAGCATACAATATATAATTTGAAAAAAGTATTGTTATATATATATGATTTTTAATGATGGTGTATGATCACACGATTGGATAATATTTGTAATCACATGATAACACATAAGTACTGATAGTTAAATTAATATACCTAGCTTTAATTTTTTGAAAAAATAGGTTTTCATATACATTATATAATATGCATGGACACAGGTGGAGTATGTTAGGCCATGTTAAGGTTGGTTTGACGGACATCTTTGTGTCAAGGGTTAGGATGCGTCCTGGCTCACAGGCATGGTAAGACCCGGGACACAATTTAGAAAACTCTTTATCCGACTATGGGTTTTCAATACATTAGCCATGAAAACACGTGAATCAACCAATCATATTATATTTTTTTAATTACTTAATTGTTTCTCTCAAGTCTTATTCGGAAGTCCGTTGCATTTTATCCATAATTTCGCGGATGACCGGCACTTTGACATCAAGTAATAAAGGTTCAATTAATTTTAGATGGACCCCTAGACTGAAGCCGTGTTTGGTTATAAAAAACTAAACCAGTCAAATTTGATGGCTATCGACCTTCAGTCTTAACTTCAGAGACGCGCATGAATAAAAAAATTATGAAAGCATATTTTAAATTTAAATGAATCTTCCAACTTCATATTTAATAATCGAGTTAACTTAAATTACTCTTAAATTTGAATTAACAAATTTAAACCGTCTCATTTTTATTTTAATCGAATTCGAATTTAACAATACCTTATCTTGATATGATAACTCTGATTAAAATATGTTTTAAGAGTTTAATTTAGGAAATCTTTTATTTCTATAATTGAATAGTTATGTTAAAGATTAATTTCTATAAAATATAACGTATTTAATTAAATTAATATATAAATAATTATTACATTTAATTAATAATAATAATAAATATTATAAGAACTTAAAATTATTTAAGGTAATTTGTTATAGCTAAAAATGGATGAGTTTTTTATATTATCTGCATATGATCTACCATATAACTTGAAAATGACGAAACCAATACATTTGGAGTCTTCTCTGAGTCGGTCGCTTCTGTCAACTCCTTAATTGTATTGGATGCATGTAGTGCCAGATGTCTCGAAAGTCTTTGTCTTTATCGATTCAAGCGGGCCAGAAGGACCTAAACAATGAACCAGTCGTCACTCCAAATTGTTATTCATGCATAGACTTCATTATATAAGCCCACCAAGGACGCTTAGCCAGCATATCAACCTTCGTCTCATAGCATTCCCAATAGAATTCCAAACCTTCATCAGCATGACAGCAACAGGAGTCCCGGTAGCTCAAGGCTTCGATCATCAACCCAGATTCGGAGCTTGGACTTCTGGACTTTGTGACTGCTGCTCTGACTGCTCAAGCTGTAAGTTAATTATTCCAATACAATAAAAAATGAGCATAATTTCCAGTGAGTTTTCTTGCCGACAACTATCTTAGTTGAGCCCTGGCAACTCATTTTCGGTTTGATTGAGTTGAACTGAACACCAACTCAGGTCTCCAGGGTTATAAAATTGTTTTTTGTTTAACAGGCTGCTTGACGTGTTGGTGTCCATGCATCACTTTTGGACGAGTCGCCGAGATTGCAGACCAAGGATATACCTGTAAGCTAGTCAATTGACTGATCCTTAAACACGTCAACATTTGTACTCATATTTGTGGTTTTTCTTGCAGCTTGTGCTACAGCAGGAGTGCTTTATTGTCTACTTGGTGCCGTGACTGGTTTGACATTTTGTTACTCTTGCTTTTATCGCACAAAGATCCGGCAGCAGTTCAAGCTGGAAGAGGAACCTTGCTGCGACTGCTTGGTTCATTTTTGCTGCGAGCCCTGTGCCCTTTGTCAAGAATATCGCGAGCTCCAAAGCCATGGATTTGACATGTCTATTGGTACGTATACATATGAAAAGGATCATTGAATTTGAAATTATGAATTGAATTATCATATTCTGATCGTCTTGGAACTTCTTACAGGATGGCAGGGTCAGGAGAGGCAAAATCGGGGAGTGGCCATGGGAGTTGTTGCTCCTTCCGCTCCTACAGTGGAAGGTGGCATGAAAAGATAGAGTTGAAGTCTTTGGTGGGACAAGCTTATTATATTATTGTAATTATGTATTTATGAAGTTCCCAGAGTGATTATCTTACAATAATGAAATTAAAAATTACCACAATAAGTGGAATTTGGAGGTTCGGACATGAGTTTAAACACCGACCCAAATCAAATTGATTACTGAGTCTCAATTGGATTAGTTTTACCGATTAGTTTGATCCAAGTCTTAAAAGTTTGCTCTTGAATCAACTTATTACATATTTAAAATAGAAGATAAAGATCATTATCTTGTTGAAATAGAAGATTATGATATTATAGTTATTATTCAGTATCTATTGAAGATAAGTCTGATATGTAATTCTTTGATTGTTAGAGACTAAATTGGCTTGGTAAGAGATCATGGAATAGAACTGATAATGTCAAGTGCTACCCACTTCGTGTTTTCTTTTTTTTTTCAAAGGTAAAGAGACTTCTGCTGCGTTTTGAATTCAGCTACGTGTAGATAACTTGTCTAATTATTAAGTGTTGTTGCTAGCCACTTTATAATGGTTGGTTGCACCTTTGATATGAATGTTGGTTCTCATCACTTAACTTGCTTGATGGATTCAAATACTTTCATATCTCCTCTTAGAAAATTTGGAATGACTTTATTAATGTTTTAGGAAGCTTCGGACACCCAAAAATATTTTTCAAATGGTTCAGAGGTAATTCGTAGTGAATCAAACCTCAACGGAGTACAAAAGAGTAAAAAAAGGCAAAAGGGACAGAAACTGCGTGCTGTGACACCATGCCATGGTATGTGTCGTAGCATCGTGCCATGGCACCCGCTTTCTGTTTCGCATGAGTGCGTGCGCGCTACGACATGGCGTTGTGGCGCTAGCGTTCTACCCGCATACAAGTGCAATATTAGCATGCTCGTGTGGTCTCACTTGTGCTCTGCCTTGTGGCACACGCAAGTGCACTGTGCGCTTACCTCATACGTGCATGTGCTAGCGCACACCCATGCATCCAACCCGTGCTATGTAGCAATTTTTGCATTTTTTTTATTTCTTTCTTCTATTTCTTTTTCCCTAATTTGTATTAAGGGCAATTTTGTCATTTCTCTTGCTTGTAAATGCCTATATAAACTTTTCTCCCTCATGTAAGAAACACTTTTTGGAATTGAAGAAAATTATTCAAAAGCTTATAAGCTTTTATCCAATTGAATTTCCTAGTTGCTTGGCGGTGCTTGGATTTTCAATTTTTTTTACCTTTATCCAATTCTTATTGCAAGGAAGGATTGGTGGTGGCTGAACAAGCTGGTGGAGTTTCCTTTAGGCTTGTTTTTCTCATCCTTGAATGTTTTAATTTATTCCAAGTAAGTATTGCATGTTGGTGTTTCCTGGAAATATTGCTTGTATGCTTGTTTGGTGACTGGACTTGGCATTGTTTGAATGATTATTGATCATTTCTGGTATCAGAGCTTTAGGTTGTGGTTTTGGTAAGTTTTATTATGGAAGTTCACTTGAAATTTAAAATTGCATTGAAGTCATTTATTGTATGCAAATTCTATGAAAAAGAAGAAGACTTTATGTTGGAAATTTTCTTTCATTTGGCCAAAGGAAAAAGATAACCAGGAGGAGAGAAGATTGATTCAAAAAAAATTGTTTGGCCTTATCACCTTAATGATTTTTGTCTACTCCTTTGTCAATGTCATTCCTTGTGTCTTGTAAACTTACATAGCTAACCACCCTAAGTATTTATTAGCCTAAATTTGTTGACCATATTGCCTCCTTCCAACACACTTCCCACTTCATATCCTATCCATTTTCTACTAATCACACCTTTAACCTCCTTTTACTTTGACCATTACCCTAATTATTCCAAGTAACCCTTAATCCACTTCCATTCTCAATTACCATCTTACCCTTACTACAAATTTCCTAACTACCCTCACTCATCCAATCAAAGCCCAACTTCAAGGACCAAACCCAATACCCACACACCCAACTCAATTGGCCCAAACAATTACCTTCCTTAATTTATAATCCTTGGTAGCACTATTCATATTCCTAGAATTACTGTTCATAGCCTAACATCACTGTTCACAGAACTTTAAATTTACTTAATTCCTATTCCAAACACTTTCCCACCCTATTATAACCTCATGCAATTCATTTGATGGCTATTAGGAGGAGTTCTCAATCCCCTGCCTCACCTTAGAGGATTGGTGATATGAGGTTGCCAAATATAATATTTGAAAGAAGAGTTAAGTGATAAAATTGAAGCTCTTACTAGAGTGATACATGGCGTGTCCCAAGGCTCAAATAATCATAACCAAGCTAAAACACCCCCACCTCCAAGAAATTACCCTTTCATCATTCACCATAAAATCCAAATCACAAGAGACACTCATGATAAAACCACTCATTATAGACAAAAGGTTATAATCCGTACACCTCCCCATGATGAAAGAAATTTCTTGTCTAGTGATTCTAATGATGAACCTAAACTTTATAGGAGAGGAAGGAGAAGGGAAGAGGATGATGACCCTGGCTTGAAATTGGACATCCCTGAATTTGATGGTAATTTGAATCCAGATGTGTTTGTTGATTGGCTTTATAGTATTGAAAGAATTTTTGAGTACAAAGGGTATGATGATCAAATGAAATGTAAGGTCAACACATCGAAGTTCAAAGGCTATGCCTTATTCTAGTGGGAGACTATGAAGAGAGAAAGAGAGAGAGCAAGAAAGAAGAGAGTAAGATCATAGGAGAAGTTGAAGAGAATGTTGAAGAAGAGATTCCTTCTCAAAAACCACAAGATGGACCTTTATTTCAAACTTCATAACTTGAAACAAAGAGATAAAAAACTGGAAGATTATGTGAGGGAATTTGAAAATTTGAAAATGAGAAGTGACATACCAAAAGAGAAAGAACATACCATAGCACGGTTTGTAAGAGGCTTAAACAAAGAAATAGCTCACAAGGTAGAGTTGCAATTTTACCATTTCTTCCATGATATTTGCAACTTAGCCATGAAAGTGGAGAGGCAACTTAAAGCTATGGAGTTCACTACCCTTAATAAGATTTTTAAGTGGAGTAGCTATCATAAGGGGTCTCTATCCTATACTAAAACTTATATCCCACCTAAGGATTTGGGTAAGTTGAAGATTGTTGAACCTAGTAAGGAGAAACCTAAGATGCATGATGAGGCTAGTAGAGATGCACTTAGGGCTAAGAAGTGTTTCAAGTGTCATGGCTATGGTAATGTCCAAGTCAATTGTCCTAACAATAGGGTTATGACCTTAATGGAGATTGCGGCTATTGAAGAGGCTTTTTAAGATGAAGAGGTTGAAGAAAAGAGTGAGGAAGAAGAACTAGCTGATCTGGATCAAAGGGAGTTGATTCTTAAGATATTGTTGCATACCAAAGTTAACTCTCAAGATAATCAAAGGAGAACTTGTTTCAAACTCAATATACTATCAAAGAAAAGGTTTGTTCTGTGATAGTGGATAGTGAGAGTTGTACCAATGTTGCTTCCACTACTCTTGTGGAGAAATTAAGTTTGCCAACCCTTGACCATACCAGACCCTACAAGCTTCAATGGTTGAGTAATAGAACCACCTTGCAAGTCACCAAACAAGTAATGGTCCTTTTCTCAATTAGCAAAAGGTATGTTAATGAATGTATTCTTACTTTAATAATGCCTTGGGAGAACTAAAATGATAACTCTGATAAATAATAAATGTATTCTTACCTTAACAATGCCAAATACCCTCTTCTTCTCTGATGTTGGAATTTGCCTCCAATCTAGGATAGTAAGAGGGAGCAATTCTAAGTTTCATGCTAAAGTTCCCATAAAACTTGTCATCACACAGGCTTCAGGTCCAACTACTTGGTTTCGCTCATTAAATTGCATTATAATTGTCTTCCTCGTGTGTATATTCTAAACATCTATAATTAAAATTGGTCCTCATCCTCTTCTATTCGGAAGAGGACCTATAATAAAGAAAATTAAAAGTAACAAATGATAATCTTAATTGAAAAGCAAATTTAGTTAATTTCCATCTAAAATGTTATCCCATACCAACAACGACTGCCATGCTTTCTTGAATTGGTTGTGATTCTTCACCACCTTGACAGGATTCACCAATGAAAATCATTCATAAATTTCTGTTCCTTGACATTTTCAATTTATAATCTACAATGAATATGTCTTGGCATTAATAAATTCATATATATATATAAATCTATATATAAATGCTAACATGTAATAAACATAAACATATATGCATAATAGGAATTTCATGAAGCTGAAGAAAATATCAATAGCATATCTAATATATTCAATTCTAATATACAATGAATATGAATTTTGAGTTTGACCTTAATTAGCACAGTCGATATCATCATATTGTATATCTTGGTCATTACTCATATCAATAAAAATGTTGTTTATATCATTCCTAACTAGGAGAAAATCATCATTCTTTATCTCTATCTGACTTTCTGAATGGCAAATAATCAAACTTTCATCAACTGTATTCATATTTATATCACTATTGAAAGCATCGTTTCCTGAATCAAAACTATCTTTAACCCTAATTGGTAAAGGAACTAACCACTCTTTATCTCTTTGATCTTGGACAAACGTAACTTGTCGCGCTTGAGATGCAAACACAAAAGGTTCATCAAGTATATGATCGTCAATGTGAATTAGGTGAGAAAAACTTATTCTTGTGAATCTTTGTACATTTTGTTTTTTTCCTCTACCATGTGTAACATCAACCCAATCACATCTAAATAACACAATCTTAAATTCATCATAATAATTGAACTCAATAATGTCAGTTAATGCACTATAGTAAGCCACATCACCTAACACTGGTCTTGAATCACTAATGCTTGCATAACTTTGAGTTTTTGCAACCACTATAACTTCACAATTTTATGTATTCATATCTTTTTTATATTCTTTTGTTTGAAATCTATATCCATTATACATATCAAAAACTTTAAACCTGTTTGCTATATAATTTGGACTTCAAGCAAGGGCTTTGACTTTGAAACTCTGATGCCCATTATCACCAATGTCCAAATCTTTAATCTAAAATCAATATAACTAACTCTGTTGATATGTTTTACAATCACTATGTATAAACATTTATATATATATCATTAATATTAAGTTGTATTTACCTTTTCTTTAAACCATTCATAAAAAGATTCGTTATGTAAGCGGTTTGCCTCATGTGGAGTTAGATGTCATCAACGATGAAGTCTATTGATAACTCCTAAATGTTCTTTGTAATAAAGGAACATATTAATTAAATGTCATCACAAACTGATTTTGATATGTATATGAATATGTTTGTCGTTTGGTATTTACTCTTTGTAGTTTGGACAATATTCAAATCATAGTTGAAAAGGACATAATATTGTGCTTGTACCCATATTTTTTCATCCATCATGAGCCCCTACACAGTGCCATATGGTTGTCTAACATCTGGGAATAGGACTGAATTTGACCCTGATCCATTACCAATGTTTTTTTTTTTTTTTTTTGCTTTGACTTGATTTGGTATCATCTAGGTATTGAGAGCAAAATGTCAAACACTCGGTGGCAAGGTACAATTCAACTATGAAACCCTTTAGACGTGCTCTGTTATAAACCATTTATTTAAAAGTGTATAATGACTTGAAGAATGATAATTTGTTAGATTTTATGCATTAGTACAATATGAAGTTTATTTATTTGTGTTAAATATCTTTTGATTGGATACATCCATCGGTAATGCATGAGCTCGACGAGCTCGACTTTTGCTACCAAATGAGCAACTAAATGCACCATTATTATGAAAAATGTAGGTGGGAATATCTTTTCCATCTTGCAAAGTGTCAACATAATCTTTACTTCAAGTTGCTCAAGATTTTGAATTCAAAGGGACTTAGCACATAAAGCTTGCAAAAAGTTAGATAGTTCAATCAAAGTCGAATTAACTTTAATGGGTAATGCAAGTGGAAGAAGTTGTTGCATTATAACATAATAGTCATGAGTTTTCAGACTAGATAATTTATGTTGTTTGTGAACACATCGTGATATGTTTGAGGCATAGCCATCTACAAATTTTACATTCTCCAGTACTTCGTAAAAAAGTTTCTTCTCTTATGGTACCTTGGTACAACGTGCAGGAGGTAAATAGGTTCTTCTTGAATCTCGTCGTTAAGGCTATAACTTCTGTCTGATATTCATCTCTTGTAAGTCACGATGAGTAATTAATGTTATCCTTCGACTTTTTATCAATATTAAGAATTGTACTCACCACATTATCATAAACATTTTTTTTTTCTATATACATCATATCAAGGTTATGCCTCATTAAGTGGTACTATCAATAAGGTAATTGAAAGAAAATACTTTTTTTTCCCCATGTTTTTGGTTTGACCCTTATCACATCTTTATGCATCTTCCTATAGGTGAAGTTGATGTCTTTCAATTGATCTAATATAGCTAACCCAGACATGAAATTGGATTGAATCTTAATTTGGTTGTCTCATCAAATGATTTTGCATCAAATTGAAACTTATGACTAATTTCCAAAAAATGTCGATGGCCAATAAAACAAAATTTTTTACCATTCCTTAGTTGCTTTGACTCTATCTCTGTATTATAGCAAGGACATGCAAAACAACCATGAGTGTTCTAACCAAAGATATTACCATAAACTGGAAAATCATTTATAGTCCACATAATGGTTGCATGCAATTGGAAAATTTCTTTAGATGAAGCATCAAAAGTATCCACACCTAGCTCCCATAATTCTTTCAAGTCCTCTATCAAAGATTGTATGTAAATATCAATATCATTACTGAATACAAAAAGACTAGGAATTAATAATGATAGCATGAAGAATTGTTGTTTCATACACAACCATGTTGATAAGTTGTAAGGAATTAAAATAACTAGCTATGTGTTATAAGTACTTTACATTGTACCAAATAGGTTAAAACTATCACTCGTTAGACCCAATCTAACGTTATGAGGTTCTTGAGTGAATTCAAGGTATCTAAAGTCAAAACTTTTCCACCCTTTTAAGTCAATTGAATGTCCCATAATTCCATCCTTAGTATGATATTTGTCATGCCATGTTATCAACCGTAAAAATTTAGGAAACATGAATAATCTTTGAAGCCTTGGTTTCAAAGGAAAATACCGTAACACCTTTGTTGGAATTTTTTTTCTTGACAATATCCAAACTTCCTACACAACTGCAAGAATCAATCTTAGAAGTTCTCTAACGAGATGCCTCACAAATTGAAAATACATTAACAAAAGTTTTTTCTTTCCAAAATAGCATACAATTGTTAGGACAAACATTAATTTTATCATACTTCAGTCCCAAGGTATCAATAATCTTTTTGGTTTACGGAAAGAATTTGATAATGTCTCACCCTTTGGAAAAATATCTATTAAAAGCTTAATTAAGACATCAACCAATTGATTAGACCAACCATAACAACATTTCACATTATAGAGATGCAATATGAAGGACAGTCTAATAAATTTCTCACACCCTAGATATAATTCTCCCTTGGCATATTTCATTAATTTCCTAAAATCTTCCTTTTGGCCAAGAAATTGATTTGTATTTTCTTATGTTATGGTACTGGCAATATCAGTCTCCAATGCAATTGTTCTATCCATACAGACATCCACACCTTGCTCTATTATCCTGAAGACATTATTTAACATATTGTCAAGTCATTATCTCCAGCCATTTTCTATTCTACTTGAAAATATGGGACAAAACTCTATATAACCATTGATTCACCATGATAATACCAAGTTGTATACCTTACCATAAAGCCATTAACTACTAAATGGTCATAAATTTCAGTCTGACTTCTACGGTAGTAGTTGACACACTTTTTATAAGGACATAAAACCTTGTTAGAACTTGATTTACCCTAAAATGCAAAATTAATGAATCTATTCACCCTTCTAGACGTTCTGCATAAACTATATTAAAACTCATCTATCTCTTACGCTTGTAGTTATTCATTACAACATACTACCAAATGAATAATATTGTATATGACAATAGTAAAATAAGAAAGACAAAAACAAAAGAGTTATGATAGGAGTATCATAAAGTAAATGATGAGACCTAATATCTATTAGTAAAGTCTCATGTGAAATCATATACCAATTTCCCTTAATTATTGAAAATATAAACTTATGCCAAGGGTTGATGGCTCATTGTAGGTGTTGGCTAATATCCATTAGTTTTGAGTCAATAGCACATAACTAATTTGAACACTTAATACTTAAATGAATCTGCAGTGTCAGAAAATGAAATGGTTGGTATGTACTTTTACAAGTAAAAGAAGACAAGAATAAATGGTTTACATATTTTTGCATTTTACTTTCTTTGGGTTTCATAATGGTTATTACCAAAGGCTAGTCAAATCTAGTTCTATCCTTAAAAAAGTAGTAAATTATTCATGACATTTCCTTTGAAGTTTCGTCATATAATTAATAATATCTTATCTCATCATTTCACATTTAAATCAAAGTTAAATATTCTTGACTGCATTTATAAATATGTGTTATTTATCGACCATTTAAGAGAAACAATCTAGTTCTAGCTATGTCACTTTACATAGACGAAACTCCCTTTCTCTCAATTTTCAAGATTAAGAAGGAGAAATCCAGTTCTATCTCTGGCCTTTCTAGTAGTTTTCATAGTTTTCCCTAGCTGTGGATGAAGATATTACGTGACATTATTTTCAACTTTGCAAGAGAGATTGAGAAGGATGTCACTTTCAAGTACTAATAGAAAACAGGACCATAGAAGAAGACTCTATAAGCTTTTCTTTTTGATTTAGGATTTAACCTTTCCATTTATTTTCTTTTAGTTGTATGGAAGACACAGTTTTTTTTATCAAAATTGGATCTAGTTTGATAGACATAATGGTTTTTGGTTCCTAAGCGATTGTAATCCATCTTTTTCTTTTCACTTCTATTTTACCTGTTGTTACTTACCATCCGGCTGATAGCAATTTCCGGGGAGAGAAGAGCAGAATTACTTGCCAAGAGGCGGGCCAAGGGTGGTGTATTATAATTGGCTATACTACTTTCCGAAACTTGTCCTTTGGAAAGCAAGTGAAGGATCTGCAGACGGCTAGAGAAATATATAATGCCTTGCAAGTTCTTCTCAGTTTATAATGTCTTATATTTAACATCTTGATAATTTGATTGTAGGTAATGGGAGCTTAATTGAACTTGTCTTCAGTTTTAAATGTTACCCGTAGAGTTGCCTTTGAAATCTAAGATCTTGCTAAATCTTTATATAAACTAGTTTTTTTTTTTCTATTATTAATAAAAAAATTAATTACGTCATAAGAACAACTATTTGAGTATGATAATTTTGTCCTATATTGGTTAGGAAATTTAAAAAAATGCTTTTGCCATCCTATCAATATTATATTTTAAATATTAAGATATTATTTGCCAATTATTTCATGGTGTATAGGAATATAAATCATTGATTTCTTCAACACCCTCTTTGCTTTATTTTTTTTTTACAAAACTTGTTTTAATTAGTGGAAAATAGCTAGGGTATTCTAGAATGAGCTATAGCTTTTCTGTATTCAGTTGGCCATGCTTAACTACTTTCTGATATTAAATTCTAATATGAAAAATATCTTTAATGGGAAATTTTGGTTTTGTATTATGTTTGTCTATATCTAATAGATGAATATACCTTTACAATTCAGGCTCCTTCCTGGCTGATAGTCTATATTTCATATAGGAGAAAGACATGATGCTATTTATACATTATGATAGTGCACAATTATCTTGGTATTTTATTTATTAATATTGTTATGTTAGATCTTATATTTCTAAATTGCTAGGTTTCTCTCATTATCATTCTTTGGTTGTCTTTATGTAATTGATTTAGTTGGTAGTATTGAGTAGATAGAGAGACTGTTTGGTCTGCCAATGTATAACTCAAATTCCCATATCTGCAAAAAATATTGACATACTTGTCATTTGTTAGACTTCTTATTTGTTAATAAAGGTTGGGCTGTCAATCTTGGCAGGTGATTTAGCTAATTCTACCAAAAAATATTACTTTATTTTATACCTGCTTCGAAAGTTCTAATAGCTTTCAATACCTTTTTTTTTTAAATTAAATTTTTGAATCCATTATTTTACAAAATTCAAGAAATTTCCTATCCAAATACATGGAATTATTTAATATGCTAAGCGTGTTTTACTTGTATTTTTATATTGAGTATATATATGTTTTATATAGAGTGTATATATGTTTTATATGTGCCCGTGGTTTTTTCTTGTGCGTTTCTATATATTACCAGGTTAGCTTAAATCTTCCTACTGCCACTGCACAGTTAAGAAGGTGAGCAAGTGATGGGCAGAAATTGGTAGCATTGTAGAAGGTAGTATCTGTTCTTATATATACACATATATACATCACTTTGTTATTATTTCAATTAATAATTAAATTTCCTGTTCTAATTTACACCTTCCCAGTAATTAGCTTTTTCTTTTCTTTCTTGCTGGCTAACTCACGTCCTCATTATCTCTTTACAACTGCCTTTATGTCTGGATTACAGCCTACACTCCTTTATGTTAAAAGGAGGTTCCCTATTGTGAGACTCAAACTTCAATCCAAGCTTGAAAGTAACTTCAATAATTTTGCTCTATTAATCATGTGAATTAATTAAGACTCAATTAAAGTCTATGCATTTACATTTATAGATGTCTTTGGTTAATTCAATTTCGAGTTCATATTTTATATGGCATCTCATTGTTTGAAAAAAAAAAATAATTTATTAATATATATTCAACCTGGATGATCTTCTCCAGCTTTAATACCATTTCAGAAATTATATTTCTCACTATTACTGCTTTTAGAGTTACTAATTAGTTCTAATTAAGCATTGATGTTATTGATTAGCCTTCTCAATTAGAGAAGAAACTTTGTCTAATCCTGATTATAAATCAATAATGGAAACAAAGGATAAAATTACAAACACAGAATCCGTGCATAACAAATGCAAGCTAACATTTCAACATTTTCCAAGCAAACCAGCCCTCCACCAACTGGAATTTGTTCAACAAACCTAACCCACCAAAATTTTCCACAATACAGCAAAAGACTTACCTTACATCAACAAGGAAGAACGCAGCGAAGACAGAAGAAATGTGCAGAATGAATAAGGCAGCAAAAATGGAAGAAACACAGAATCCGTGCATAACAAAAGCAAGCGAACACTTCAACATTTTCCAAGCAAACTAACCCTCCACCGGCTAGAATTTGTTCAACAAACCAAACCCCAAAAGTTTTCCAGAATACGGCAAGAGACTAACCTTGCTTCAACAAGGAAGAACACAGCGAAGACAGAGGAAATGTGCAGAATGCGACACCAAACAAGATAAAAGCAAATGGTGCCGACAAGGAGGGATGATTGCTGGGTAGACGACCAATGGACGTGAGCAAAGCAAACGGCAAGGAAAATCGCGGCAGAGGAAAAAATGTTAGGGCGGGGGGAGACAAGACGGACGCAGGTTTATATAATTGACTTATAACAGCACTTTATAGTAATTATTTGGCCAAAGAACTATTTCCCACCCATAGTTAGAGGAGGAGACAAGTCCCACCCGCAAGTTTTCAAAAACCCGTCTCCCACCCCTGGAAACAATTTAATATTAAATAAAATAGAAAACAGTAACATTCCAGGGGTAATTTTGTCATTTTATGATTAAAATTTTATAAAATAATAAAATAAATTTTATATAAATTTTAAAAAATTTAAAAAAAAAATTAAAAAATTAAAAAAAATAAACTGGCCACAGCCACCGATGCTGGCGGCGGTGGCCGTTGCTAACCACACCAGCTGGCTGTCTCCGGTCACCTGGTTCTAGGGGCCTCCCCGTTCTATGGAGGCGGCCAGATCGGCCGCCTCCTGTTTTGTAGAAGGCGGCCAGATCTGGCCACAGAAAACGGTCGAAGAGGGCCGGTATTGGTCCCAACGGTTGTTTTCGGCCACGTTTGTCAGGGGAAGAGGGCATATCTAGCCTCCTCCTCCAAAACTGGAGGAGGCCAGATCTGGCCTCCCCTGGAACTAGGTGGCCGGAGACGGCCACTTGCGATTAGGGCCGCCGCCCGGCATGGCTGTGGCTGATTTATTTGTCCAATTTTTTAAAATTTTTTAATATATTTTTATATTTTTAAAAAATGTTTAATATATTTTTTAAATTTTTATATTTAAAAATTATTTTATAATTTTATTATAAATTTTTATTTATTAAATGGTATTTTAGTCATTTCATTTGAAAAATTATAAAATATGTTTGAATTTTGGTTCAAGGGTGGGAGACCGGGTTTTTGAAAACTTGCGGGTGACACTTTGTCCCCGCCTCAAACTATGGATGGGAAATAGTCCTTTGGCCTAATTATTTCTCTTCAATCATTATATTTAATAATCGAGTTAATTTAAATTACTCTTAAGTTTGAATTAACGAACCTAAACCATCTTATTTTTATTTTAATCGAATTCAAATCAAACAGTATCTTACTTAGTATGATAGCATTGGTTAAAATATGTTTTAAAATGATTTTAATTAAAAAAATCTTTTATTACTATCATTGAAAAGTTATGTTAAAGATTAATTTATACAAAATAATAATATATTTAATTAAATTAATATGTATAAATAATTATCATATTTAGTTAATGATAATAATAAAAAATATTATGATATCATTTTATTTATATATTATTAATATATAAATTAAATTTATTAAATAAGAATAAAATTATAATAAACTTAAATTTATTTAAGATAATTTCTCATTAGCTAAAAATGAATGAGTCTCTTATAATTTCTCAAACCCTGGATATAATTTTTCCTTAGCATTTTCTGTTAATTTCTTTAAATCTTCTCTTTGTCCATCAAAGTGGTCCGTATATTCTTTTATCACAATATCGTCAACATTGGGGTCCATTGCATCTTTACTATGCATATATGCATCAAAATACTGTTCAAATATCTTAAAAATATCATATAATATTTCTATCATATCATTATCGGTAGTCATTTCTTTTTGTATTTGGACACCTGGAGTAGACTCCTGTGTGACCATAAATTCACCGTGATAATACCAAATGGTATACCCAATCATAAAACCATGAACCACTAAATGATTATATAGTTCTATCCGATTTTTGTAATAGTAATTGACTTACTTTTTACAAGGACATGAAACCTTGTCAGTATTTGATTTACCTCGAAATACAAAATCAAGAAAGCTATTCAATCTCTCTAAAATTCTGTAGTAACTGTATCAAAACTTATCCATCTTCTACACTTGCGAGTATCCATAACAATGTATTAACAAAACTCATATAGTGTTCAACAAAATACAATAATCACTCAAAGCCAAAATCAAATCCAATTGTAATTGTATTCTAATTCAAACACAATAATCAAACACCATCAACGGTCCATCCAATTCATATATTACTTAATTAAAACTATAATACCTTTTGCCCACAATTTTTGTTGAGGAGTGCTAACTGATATTAGTAACTGAAATGTAATTATATAATCGAATGATTTAATTATTTATATTATTTTAATAATTCAAAATCACATAATTACATGATGAAATGTGAACTATTAATACTCGTCAATATATGAAATAATGTTTTGTTTTTTTTTTCCATATTGTAGGGATGTAATGTGATTAATAGAACTTACATAGTTAGGCTAAAGGATTTAATCTCACTTAAGGCTTTCCTAAATGGCAAAATCCTACTCATTGTCTTTTTATAACCCAAGCACCCACCAATGGAGCATTTTTCATCTAATTTTGTTAATAATTTTATGAAATGACCAAAATGCTCTCAACCAAACAAAATAAAAAATATATTTAAAGATATAAAATAAAAAAATATTAAAATTTATAAAAAATTTTAAAAGAATGACCTTCGTCACTATTGATGCTACTGACGATAGTGTAAGCTTTTAAATTTTGTCAAATTTTATTTTTATAAAGATTTAGTATTTTTAAAATTTTTTAAATATTTATTATTATTATTATTATTTTTTATCAATTCTAATGTTTTTTGAAATTATTTTTATAATTTTATCTTTTTAATTTTTTTATTCGAAAAAACAAAAATTCTCCTTTAACCATTATCATTTAGTAGTTGATCATTAAACTTAACCGTTAACTTTAGTCAATAAATAGATGTTTAAGTTTTAAAAAATTAATATGTAATATTTTGTCATTTAGGAAATCATCGAATGGGATTAAGTCCTTTGGCCTACATAGTTATTATTATTGTAGTATGCAGTAGCTTATATTTTCAAACTATTTTATATTAGACGTATCTTAAGGTATTTCCAAAGTTAGTATAATACGAATTGGTTTATACCAATAATTTTATTAATATAAACTGATACACCTTTTGGAAAAGTAATGATATTGTAGAGGTGTATTTGAAAAATTTTATAACTTTAAAGTATTTGTGATACTTTTCAAAATGATGATGTGGGAATTGAAAATTTTTATTATGTTTTTAAAACACATATCCTACCATACGATATGCAATAGTGAGTGTTAATAATAATATATCATTGTATGATTAGGTAATATTAAATTAAAGATAAAATAATACTCGATCACATATTAAAATATCATTATTGATACTCAAATTAATTTGAGTATTAATTATAATGTGACAATATATAATTGAGTGTTTCTTATTTTATAAATACCCACCAGATAAACTTAGGCCAAATGACTATTTTCCACCCATAGTTTGAGGTGGGGACAAACTGCCACCCTCAAGGTTTCACAAGCCCAAACTCATATCCGCAAGTTAAATTTAATATTAAAAATAATAGTATACAGTAATAATATATAGGTATTTTTTGTCTTTTTAGTATTAAAATTTTATAAATTAATAAAATAAATTTTATATAAATATTTATATTTAAAAATTATTTTATAATTTTATTATAAATTTTTAATTTGTAAAAGGGTAGTTTAGTTATTTTAGTAGAAAAATTATAAAAAATCCTTCTAAGAGTGGGAGTTTGGGTTTTTGAAACCTTGAAGGTGGCAGTTTGTCCCCACCTCAAACTATAGGTGGAAAATAGTCCTTTGGCCAATAAACTTAAAGGGTCTTACATTGGTATAGCTCCCCAAGGACTTGAACCCATGCTGCTTGTTCAGCTTAGTGCATAGGGACATGTATTTTGACTTATTGAGAAAACAAATTTATTTATCATTGCTCATTAGAAACATTAATATATTTATTATGATCTTTTAAAAATATAAATATATTTATTATGATTATTAAAACATAAATATATTTATTTTTGATTTATTAAAAAAATATAGATATATTTATTATAATTTGTTAAAAAACATAAATATATTTATTATGACTTATTAGAAACTTAAATATATTTATTATGAATTATTAAAAATAAAAATAGATTTATTATAACTTTTTTAAACGTAAATTTATTTATAATTTATTAAAATAATTTAATCAAAAAGTTATAATTAAAGAAATTAAATTTAACTTCGTAAAAATTTTAGAGTTCGTATTCAAAAAATTTTTAATACCATAGTTTGAATTCGATTCAAATTTAAATTCGAATAATTTGTTTTGAATTCATATATATATATATATATATATGTTCATGAACTGAAAACTAGTTCAGACTACTGCTCTCAGAAAAAATCTTTGGACCGACACATATTTCAATCCGATTGATCTTCCTTATTTTTTGACCTACCCGAAGTAATTAATCTAATCGATTTCTGATTAATAATCACACTGAAGCAGAATTCACGCAGCCCTTCAGGTAAACGCAAGGACCTGCCTAGTTTGCCATCAAGGCCACCATTCGGGGGCGCATATATATAATGTTACCAAGGGATAATCTCTTGTTCAATGAACTTATTAAATGCAATCGGACCAAAATTAATCAATCGTAGCCATCAAAACTGAAGCCGTGATTGGCTGTAATTGACTAAATCAGTCAACTCTGATGGCCATCCACTTCCAATCTTCCCTTCGCCATCATATTTAAATTAGTTACTTCGTCTCTATTTCCATTCTCTGCTTTTATCCTCGTAAAAATACTTGTTAAAATATGTTTTAATGTATGATTGTTGTATTATACAGTGAAACTCTTTCTACTCTGAATTTATGTATAACATATAACAGATTATGATCTATATTAGCTATAAAAATATCGATTAACACTACAACAAGTTCGATTTTTACCGGCATTTTTCCAGACTTTTAGCGGCGTTTATAAACGTCGGTAAGATTCTTATCGGCGTTTATACAAACGTTGGTATAGGGTCCGTTGGTATAGGTTTTATCGGCGTTTCCTATAAACGTCGGTAAAACTTGTAAAAAAACGCCGTTAAACTTTAGATTTTTAGTAGTATTTGGGCAAACATCACTAAAAAATCACCGCTAAATCCCTATAGAAGAGTGTAAATAAACCTCCTATCTAGAGAAAATGTAAAAGAATTTTATAATATATTAAATCTTCTTAATATTTATAAGATTTTTTTATTCCCTCTCCTATTATACAAAGAAAAAGTATTATTTTATACCAAATCAAAATTATATATCGTTAACGTAATTATTATGTTTTAGTTCTATTAAAATATGAATAACTCTTAAAAATTATATTTAACTTAAAAATATTTATATATATATAATAAGTACAAAAAATTATCCTGATGTATATGAGAGGGGCCACATAGGAATATCCTTACGTTCTTTAAGACCTTTGTCCAAAATGAAGTGGTCGCTTTTGTCAACTACTTAATTAATTTGGACGCATATACCGTCAGTTATCACGAAAGACTCTGTCTTAGTCGATTCAAGTGGGCGAATTTTCGAGGGCCAGTAAGACTTCAAACTATGAACCAGTCGTGACTCTAAATTGCCATTCTTGCATGGAGATGGTTATATAAACCCACTAAGGATGCTTACGGAGCGTATCAGCTTTCTTCTCATAGAATTTCCAATAGAATTCCGATCCTCCAACACCATGAACTATTCAAACGCTAATCAGAAATTTGATCAGTATGCTGCAGCAACCGGAGTACCGGTAGCTCAAGGCTTTCAGCACCAACCCAGATTGGGAGCTTGGTCTTCTGGACTTTGTGACTGTTTCTCTGACTGCTCAAGCTGTAAGTTAATTATTCCACTACAAGAAAAACTGGGCATCATTGCTAATGAGTTTTTTGTCGACAACCACCTCAAGGCTTCCAAGGTTATAAATTTCTTATTGTTTAACAGGTTGCTTGACGTGTTGGTGTCCATGCATCACTTTTGGACGAGTTGCTGAGATTGCTGACCAAGGATATACCTGTAAGCTAGTCAATTAATAATTCCCATAATGCAAAAAGGGACATATCTCGTCATGTGATTCATGAGCATTTGTGGTTTTTCTTGCAGCTTGTGGTACGGCAGGAGTGCTCTATTGTCTACTTGGTGCCGTGACTGGTTTTACATTTTGTTACTCTTGCTTTTATCGCACAAAGATGCGGCAGCAGTTGAAGCTAGAAGAGACCCCTTGTTGCGACTGCTTGGTTCATTTTTGCTGCGAGCCCTGTGCCCTTTGTCAAGAATATCGGGAGCTCCAAAGCCGTGGATTTGACATGTCTATTGGTACATATACATATGAAATGGATCAATGAATATAAAACTATGAATTGAGTTATCACATTCTGATCGTCTTGGAACTTCTTACAGGATGGCATGGTAACGCGGAAAGGCAAAATCTGGGGGTGGCCATGAGAGCTGTTGCTCCTTCTGTGGAAGGTGGCATGAAAAGATAGAAAATCTTAGGTGGGAGAATCGTATTACATTTCTGAAGTTTATGCATATTGAAAATTACGAATATTGGTAGATTTAGGAGCTTGAATGCATATGGAAATTGTACAAGAGATTCTAAGATCAAAATCTTATTTGATATATATTTGTGTTTTACTCTATGGTCAAAACAAATTTGAATAAAAATTAATACACTAAATAAATATTTTAAATTTTTATAAATCATATTAACTAACTTATAAACCTTCTCGTAAAACCTTGACACAGTCCACAAATTTGTGCGTGATGCCAAAAAATTGACCCACCCGCCCACATTCATAATTGATCATAAATAGGGCTGGATTCGAGCCGAATTAAATGTAAACAGTAATATGTTCGTATTTGGACTTGTTTCATACTATTTGGGTTCGGATTCGTATTCGTATTCGTCAAATATTTTTATAATAAGTTTGTATTCGTATTCGATTCGTATAACTAAGTTCGTATTCGACTCATATTTGTATTCGTATTTGATTCATATAATTCGTTTTTATATTTATTAAAATTATAATTAATACAAATAATTAATAAAATTTAATTAAAAATTATTATTTTAAGTTCGGATTCGTATTCGTATTCGGTTCGTATAGTTCGTATTCGGACTCGTGTTCGCTGAATTTTAAAATTACAGTTCAGGTTCGTATTCGTGTTCGAATTTGTTCGGTTCGTTTCAAGTTTGTTCGAGCCGAACTCAAAAACGAATCTAAACATATTCGGTTCGAATCTAGCCCTAATCATAAAATATAATAATATCATTTTTATTTACTCAAATATAAACCAAATTCAAGCTTGCATAAATTCCAACCTACTTCATCAAAGAAGAAACAATGTGACATGAATAATGTTAATTATTTAATTTATATACTAATGTTAACCTATTTATATCATTCAATACCGATTTTATCTCATTGATTCCAATTAATTCGAATAATATTCTATTTCAAATTAAATGTTAACAATGTATTTCGTTACATGTGTTTTGACAACTATTAATTTGGTCAATAGACCCTTGAGCTACTATTAGTTTGGCTCTAATTAGTGATGGTGTATCATATTTATCCCCCTTCTTACATTGTCAATAACAAAATCTGTCTAATTTCTGATGGATTTCGTTATTTTCGTTTATAAATAAATCAAACATTAGCAAAGAATAATTTGTCAAGGTCTAGCAAACCAATTTAAACAAAAAAAAATCAATATATTAATCAAAATAAAAAAATTTAAACTCTAAAATGATAGAAAAACTGTATTTTTTGGTAGCATTCTCGGTTCAATACTTAAAATCATCTTCTAAGCTTAAAAAAATATGCATATCTTATTAACTAATAAACATTCAATAACAGCATAAGATCTAACTAAACAAGACAAAACATAAAATCAAATTCAAAAAGTAAAGATCAATACCCTTGGATGTCATTTTAGAAATGAATTTGATGGCCAAAATGAAGGGAAAAGAAGATTTAGAGCCAAAAATTTGAAAAATTTGGAGTAAAATCAGAGGAAGGTTGGGTAATCGGGTATATTGAATAAAAATGAGGTTGCCCTTAATTTTTATATCCATGGTAGTTTCAGTAATGTGTCTTTTATCAACCAAAATCAAAAAATAAAAAATAGAGATAAAAATGTATATAAAAAGTTTGATAAAGTGAACTTTTAACAATATATGTATCACATTTTTAACATGTTTTTGTCATCAATAAAAAAGGAGAAGATTTTTGGACCCTAGGTGTTTTGATGATAAGAAAAATCATATTAAAATATCTAATATGTCCTTGGCATGATTGAAATCATGATCAAAATAGGGCAAAACTGTTTTTATGTTTTGCAAGTCATATGTATGACCGTGACTGAAACATGCATGTCCATATATAGTTTATTTTAGTTTCGTGCATCCATTTTTATGACACCATGATATTGGTCGTACTTGGCCTTGTGTAAAAGTTTTGGTCATGCACATTCGTGACATACCAATTACATGCTAGTCACAAGCAATGTGGTCATGTGAACGCGCTTCATACATGAGTCAAGCGGAGTCAACAAAACGTTAATAGTCAACTCTCATGTATGCCTATGATTATTGAGTAGTCACGCTCATGACCAAGCTAAAAAGTATCACGACAAGTGAATCATGTCTAATACCTCTCCGTATAGTCAATTAGAGAAAGTTGACATGATGCATGCCTTTGAGCCTAGTTGTTTCACATCTATGACCACACAAGGAAAAGTCACGTCATTTCAGTCACGACCAATTTTACCTGTGAAGGGTCAAAACATCAAAGTCAAAGAAAACTATACGGTCGTGAATGAGATATGCATGCCTATGAATTAGCAAATTATGAAGCATACATATTCTCATATAGGGTATCATACATGGCTTCATACTTGGCTCTAAAAGATGAAAAGTTTCGATGGTCAAGCCCATGATTAGTAGTGTCACATCCGTATGCTTACTAGTGCCAAGAAAAATTTGACCTTTAGAAGAGCAACTCGAGGCATTAAATGACATGGTCATGCTTGTGGCACAATATTCATGCCTATACAATAAAGTAACATTTTAGTTTTACAAATTGCAACGACTCTATTCCTTCTCTATCGGATCTTTTTCTCTTCCAACAAGCTTTAATCTAAAAATTGGAAGTCATTTGAAGGAGAGAGGTTAGAGATAATATGCAATCAACTAAATCCTTAATTCTTTCTTATTTCCATTCTTGTTCTCTCTTTACTCTTATTTCATATCCTTGAAAGAACCACTTCTGTACTTATTTGTATATCAACCTTAGAGAGGTTATATTTCTTCTGTATCTTGCTTACAAGCACTTTGGAAGCAATCTCATATAACTAGTACTAAAGGCAAAATTCCATTAAATCAAAATTATTATGTGGGTGCAATCTCGAATCAACTACTGTAAACAATTGAGTGCAATCTTAGATTAACTAGTAGAAACTTCAAGTGAGTTTGCTTGCAGAAGTGGACGTCGGAAGCTTGTGGTCAAAACTTCAAACCACTCTAAAATTGGCTTAACATTTCTATGTCTCTAACTCTTTAGTTAGTTTATATTTTTTTTAATAATTTATTTATTTGTATGAGGTATTTGATTATTCATTGATTATATTAAATTGGTTCATTTATCATCTTTGATCACATTAAAACTGATTTTGGGTGAAAAGTTTTTAAGTTAAAGAAAATTTTCAAAAATCCTATTCACCCTCTCTAGGATTCTTTAGCCATTTATCATATATGGTTTAACACATGAGGTTTGCTCATTACTACGCTACAGAGTTTTTAGTAGCACTATTCAGTGTTGGTTCCATGAGTGAAGCAACCATGCAAGTAAGTATAATTTGATTTTTTTTTATATTCATTATTATCTACTGATGTTTTGCATATTCATCATTGCACTAATGTGTAATAATTGTTGCAACTCAGTGTAATAACCACATCACTCCCTGGGTTAAGGAAAAGATTGTCAACCATACCAAAAAGTTTGCACATTTAGAACTATAACTTATTAATAATTACCGATATAAGGTTCTTAGTAATGGACAATGTATGGCGATTGTTTATGTAAAAGATCAAACATGCACATGCCAATAATTTCAAATGACACAGATCTTGTACAAGCACACAGCTGTTGTAACCATACATTTGAAGTTGTCTACATGTAAGCATTAGGTCCATCCCTATTACATCATTGCATGTTATAAAGAAATTTGTATAGAAAATGTCAATCTATTAAAGGACCAATATGAATGGATCGTTGTAGACCATAATAGAGTTCTCTTGCCACCATATCTCTTGCATTGTCATGTTGATCATCTAGCAAACAAAAACAAATGTCCATCACAAGGAGAGACGGTTGTTGAAAAATAGTATACTCGATACCAATAAGCTGGTCATATGAGAAACACATGTAAAACCTTTTCACCAAAAGTTAGTTTTGTGCCTTGTGGTTCATCAAGGCGTTCTACAGGTAAGAGACCATCATATACCAAGGATTAATTACTTTCTCTTTTTTTATTGATTGTACTTGTAATATGTACTTGGTTTAATTTGTAAGTTATGTATTTTTTAAAATATATTGAACTTGAGTATTTTGTTGCTTCAACTTTATTTTTTATAAATGTAACTTGTTAAGTTCTTAAAATATGATACATTTCACATGTATAGACTTGGTTATTTTGTGAATATAATGGTGTCGTATTCTTTGTTTTCATATACATAAAACATATGCATCATGGATAAAAAGCCAAATACATACATATACAATGATATCTAATGACAAATATGTTAACAAGCATATACAGTCATAACATATATATCTTTTCAGATTTGGCCGAAAAATATTTTCATAGCCAAATGTTGACGTATAAATTATGTGTCCTATTCTCCATCATCCATGCCTAGATCTAATATGAGACATTCAATGAAGCGTAACGTATGCACCCTGCAATCTATAGATCTGACCTTCTGCTATGGTATATTAACCCTCCTTAACAAAGTGAATAGATTCAGCTAAAGTGGCACCTTGACGACCTCCTGATATCGTGTCTGTCGCATCATGTATGGTATTATGGTTGTGTACATCTTTATTTGCCTATTGAAATTATCAACATTTTTTGTGAAACTCTTTAATGAGTCATACATAGTTAGTGTCCATGCACGAAGATTAATGACCCTACAAACCCAATGCATGTATTCGAAGTTGATAAGAATGAAAACCTAGAAACAAAAAAAGCTTACTATTAATATTAGTGTTTATTTAAAAAATAATGATAAACTCGATTAAATACAAAATTATATACATACCTCATCCACCTTTATATAAATATTTACTTATCGGGTCTTTGTAAAAAATGATGTTGGCAATATCCTACCTAGGCATGTCGCATGTCTTCTATCTTAGCATGTGGGGTCAAGTAGTGAGGGAAATATTATCCACCCCGGGCTCTAGTGTATCCAATGTCTTATAGATCCAAAATTGTAATAAAAATTTGGTTTTAGCCACACATCTATAAATTAACATACTCTCTATTTGACGTTTAATATGTTTACAATTATTTTATCCAAAATTTACCTGGAACTCAAGCGAGAACCCCATAATAGTATATTTTAGCATAAAGGAGGGCATCTTGTGTAGGCCTTTATCTAAGTTGAGTAGAGTTATACAATCCCTCAATGATCGACTAGTAACCTATTATACACATACTCTTTATAGGTTTGCATTGAATACCTGTAGATCATCAATTAATTTTAGCACCTCAATTGAAACAACTTTTATGTTGTCCGTTCTAATAAGTCGTAGTAAATATGGTATAACAACGTTATCTTCATTATTTTGACATCATTGTCCCTCCATGATCTTGCCTCTTATACATCCAACATCTCAGCATAAGAAACTGATATCATATTACCAAAATATTTATCCACAATCCTCTGTTGGTCAATGCTATGTAAGTATATGCACATCTCAAACACCCAACTGAATTGTAGCCCGGTGATGACAACAAACTTGCAGGGACCGAATCGTACACCAACCTCATTAATCCTAAACCAAAATTCTTTGTCATTGTTCTCGTTCACTAAAGATTGTTGGATGAATGAATGCACCAAGACACCACTAAATTAGTTATTAAGTAACTCTAGCAGGTCTCCAAAACATGATGATCTAAACAATTTCAATTGACTTAGTTGTGAATCTAATGCTTAATATAATATTTTTTGAGCATCTAAAAGTGATTAATGTCTTACAATGATGGTCAATTGAGAATCTCTCACACTTAACATCAATTCCCTTTTTTTTTTTCTTTATATAAAATTAAAACAAATAAAACATATGTTTTTTATAACATCATTAAGAATGATTTTTTTCTCATGTTATTAGTTAAATTGCACAAAAATACTAAAGCAATGACATCATCATTACACCATATTAGCTAAGAGCTTCTTAGCATGGGCTCTTCCTTCAATGTCATCAAGAAAAATTTCATTACCTACCCAATGTTTGACGAAATTCCTCTTCTCCCTAATATTTCTAATTTAACAACTTATTAGACCTAAACAATTTTTTTGTTTAAAAAAAAAAACTAATGTAATTTGTGTGATTAATGGCAGTCACCAAGATCAAATGGCTGACGTGGGTTGGAAAATACCGGACCACTTTAATTATTAGAAGAGGAAAGAATTTGGTTGTTCGCCTGATTTTTTCCCATTGAGTTGAGTTGGACGTCTCGCCAATAATCAATTATACTATTTTAAAATTTTGACTAAAATAAAAAATAAGATAATGAAATTAATATTTATATAATTATTTTTAATTTGATATGTATTTTTTATATAATTTGATGAGTATTATAACTAAAAAACGTAAAAAAAAAGATGAACAATTTTTTGGTTACAAAATCTAAATTTATAATAAAAAATTCAATTTTTTTTATTATATTTTTATACATAATCATGCCTATATGATTGTTATTTGTATTCGAATTAAAATTGTATCTAAAAATTAAGTATTTTTTTAATTAAAAAAAAATTATGTATTGATACCCGACATCTCACGAAGCCGTACGATTTGACTTTTTAACGCTTTTCTTTGGGTTGCATTTTAAAATTTCTTTCCGCTTCTAAATAATTAAAGTGGTCCGATATTTTCCAATCCACGTCAGCCATGTAATCATGCTGACTGCCACTAATGACACAAATTGACGCATGATTGGTGACGTGGTGTACCACGTGGCGAGACACCCACTGTAATCAGTGGGAAGAAAGAAGCCACGTAAACAACCAAATTCTTTCTTCTTCTAATAATTAAAGTGCCACTAATCACGAAAATTGAAGAATATATGGGTGACGTGGATGGGAGAACAACGGAGCATGATAAACGTGAGGACTACTCGACAGATTGTACGAATATCTATCTGTCCATTTGTCTGAATAGGGTGGTCCCCAAGGGTGACGTGGATGAAAGAATACCGGATCACTGAAAAATTAAGTGGGCTAATAAAGACTTTAAACAATGAAACATTCTAGTTGTTACCCTTGCATTGAGTCCATTATATAAACTCACCAAGGGCGCTTACCGAGCACATCAACTTTTTTCTAATAGCATTTTCGATAGAATTCCAAGTCTTCACCGCCATGCACTCTTCAAACCCCAATCAGAAATTGGGAGCTTGGTCTTCTGGACTTTGTGACTGCTTCTCTGACTGCTCAACCTGTAAGTTAATTGTTCCACAACAAGAAACACTGAGCATCTTTTCTAAGGAGTTTTTTGTCGACAACCACCTCAAGGCTTCCAAGGTTATGAATTTGTTTGTTGTTTAACAGGCTGCTTGACGTTTTGGTGTCCATGCGTCACTTTTGGACGCGTTGCTGAGATTGCAGACCAAGGATATACCTGTAAGCTAGTCAATTGACTGACACTTAAACACGTCAACGTTTATGCTCATATTTGTGATTTTTCTTGCAGCTTGTGCTACAGCAGGATTGCTTTATTCTCTACTTGGTGCCTGGACTCGTTTGACATTTTGTTACTCTTGCTTGTATCGCACAAAGTTGCGGCAGCAGTTCAAGCTAGAAGAGAGCCCTTGCTGCGACTGCTTGGTGCATTTTTTATGCGAGTCCTGTGCCCTTTGTCAAGAATATCGTGAGCTCCAAAGCCGTGGATTTGACATGTCTCTTGGTATGCACCTACATATATGAAATGGATCATTGAATTTTAAATTATGAATTCTGCTATCATTTTCTGATCGTCTTATAACTTTTTACAGGATGGCGCGGTAATATGGAGAAGCAGAATCAGGGAATGGCCATGGGAGCTGCTCCTTCTGTGGAAGGTGGCATGAAAAGATGAAGCCTTTGGTGGGACAAGCCTACTATATTATTGTTCTTTTTTTTTCTTTTTTTTTTGGTATCGGCGAGTGGCCATGGGAGCTGCTCCTTCTGTGGAAGGTGGCATGAAAGGATGAAGCCTTTGGTGGGACAAGCCTGCTATATTATTGTTATTATATATTTATGTAGTTCATTGTGTGACTGTCTTTCAATAAGGACATTAAAATTTACTAGTATTGGTGTATTGGTGGATTTAAGGGGCTGAATAAATGGAAATTAAAATTTCCTCAACCAAACAAAAATTATCAATAGTACATCTAATATATTCATTTCTAATATACAATGAATATGAATTTTGTGATTGACTTTATTAATAGCATTGTCGATATCATCATCTTGTATATCTTGGTCGTTAAACACATCAATGAAATAATTATCTATATCATTCATAACCAAAAAAAAATTATCATTATCTGTCTCCATTTGACTTTTTGAATGGCAAATAATTGAACTATTGTCAACCATATTCATATTAATATCCTTATAAAAAACATCATCTCCTAAATCAAAACTATCTCAAGGTCTTATTGGCAAAGGAACGAACCATTCTTGATCTCTTTAATCTTAGTCAAACATAACTTGTTAAGCTTAAGATGCAAACACAAAAGGTTCATCAAGTAAATGATCGCCAGTGTGAATTAGGTGAGAAAATTTTATTAGTGTGAATCCTTGTGCATCATATTTTTTCCCTCTATCATAAGTAACATCTTCTCAATCACATTTAAATAACACAATCTTAAATTCATCATAATAATTGAGCTCAGTAATGTTGGTCAATGCACCATGGTAATTCATATCGCCTAATACTAGTCTTGAGTCACTAGTACTTGCATAACTTTGAGTTTTTACAACCATCATAACTCCACAATTATGTGTATTCATGTCTCTCTCATATTCTTTTGTCTGAAATCTATATCCATTATATAGATTAAAAGTTTAAACATTTTTTCTATATAATTTGGACTGCGAGCAAGGGCTCTGATTTTAGCAATGTGATGCTCGTCATCGCTAATGTCCAAATCTTTAACCTAAAATCAACATAAATAACTTAATTTTAATATCTTGTAATAACTATATGTAAATATTTATATATATCATTATTATTAAGCTTTATTTACCTTTTTCTTGCACCATTCATGAAAAGATTCCCTATATAAGTGAACTTTAAAATTCATGTTGAGTAAGACATTGGTGACGATGAAGTCTTTTGATAACTCCTATATATCCTCTATAATTTATAAACATATAAATCAAATTTCATTGCAAAGTAATTTAGATATGTATATGAATATGTTCGTCATTCAATACTTACTCTCTACAACTCTAAACTATATTCAAATCACAATTGAAAAGGATATAACGTTTAGCTTGTACCCATATTTTTTCATCCATCATGAAACCCTACACACTGCCATATGGTTGTCTAACATTTAAGAATAGAAATGATTTGGACCCAGTTTCATTACCAGCATGCTTTTTGCTCTGACTTGATTTTTCATCATCTAGGTATCGAGAGCAAAATGTCAAACATTGTGTAACAAGGTATGCTTCAGCTATCAAACCCTCTGGATGTGCTTTATTAAGGACATTTGACTTAAAAGTGTATAATGAAGCATATGCACGAAGCCTCACATGCATTTAATTACAAGCCTAAGTTCGAGTTCATTTTAGCTTAATTACAACCCTAATAGATTATCAATTCATTAAAAAAAATTAAAATAAATTTAGATATCCAAAAAATAACTTTATTACTTTATGAAGCATATGCACGAAGCCTCACATGCATTTAATTATGTACTTAATATTGTTTAAGAGAGAATATTAAATAAAAAACAATTTGAGAGGTATCCTGTAAACCTTCCCAAGTCAAACTATTTCTAAGAAAAAATGATAAAAGTTTCTCTAGAAACAGTACAATATGAAAGAAAAATTCTTTTTCTCTTGTTCATAAAAATCATAATAAATAATTCTAATAATTCAATTACAACTAACTAATTTACCAAATGACTGGATTTATACAATACAACTACTAATTGATATGTATTCAAATCCGAAGCCAACTGTGATTTCAGAAACATCATCATTGATTTATGCCTTGACGACTCCAAAGTGCCTCTCAAGCCTATCGAAACCTTTTCAAGCCAATAATGCAAGAAAAATGAGCTCATTCGATTTCGATCAAAACATTCGAAAGGAATTCTAAACCATTACGCACAATTTCTATTGAAGCCTTCAAATTGTGCTTGAGCTCGAAAACAATCAAAAATGGCATATCAAGGAGCATGAATTCATCAAATGGCTTCATACGAAGCCAATGAAAGAAACATGAGTCGAATCGAATGAGAATCGGGGTGAAAACACACGAGTGAAGAATTGGCCCGACACGCACGACCATGTGCGCCCATGCTGCACCCTGTTACGCAAATATGTGTGCGTGCGTACTGCCTTGCAGCATAAACAACTTATGATTTGTGGTAAGTCTCACATTGTCTGAGAATAGGCTTTTGGTGTGGTTTATAAGGGTGTAGGCACCCTCACTTGGCAAACTGGTTTTTTAAGTTGAGTTCTATCTCGCATTATAAGATATCATCTGGTATCAAAGCTCAGAGCTCCTGGCACTTTATCCATGGGGGAGCTTGGTGGACCCCGTGGTGGTGACCCTATGGTGGTGGCCCACGTCTTGCGAGAGTAGGGCCCTTTGCGAATACGTAAAGTCTGGATAGGGTGGAGTATGATGTGTGGTAAGTCCCACATTGTCTGGGATTGGGCCTTTGGTGTGGTTTATAAAGGTGTAGACACCCTCACTTAGCAAATCGATTTTTCAAATTGAGTTCTAATGGTGTAGACACCCTCACTTAGCAAATCGATTTTTCAAATTGAGTTCTATCTTGTCCTGTAACATATCACTAACTGAGATAAAATATGATCCATTGTTTACTATTATTATAATAGTAGAAGATGTAAAAATATTTTGTAAATGATATATTTTACTTACAACTAAAAAGTCGTAAACTTATATATAACACATGAAAATATATGCAATATCCAAAAACCAAATATCTTTATAATTTTAAAAGAAAAGTGTGTCATGCCCAATGTCCATATCATGACTTTTCGCAACTATTGCTCATTGAGTACTTGCAAAACAAATAATATCGAATAGGATGAGCATTAATGACTTAATAAGTAAATCAGATTAACTATATATTTATCCCTATTAGATCTCACTTAATTTTTATAATTTTTTTCTTAAAATAATATAATAAATATGTAGGTATGATAAATGACATGCATGACATAATGTATATTTAATACACTTTCTAGTATGTTTGTATAGCTTTAAAACACGTCTCTGAACTTTTCATTTCTTTCTAAAAACTTTTTCTATTTGTCAATTGGACTGAATTTGAAACTTTCATCATATGAGTAACATAACTGTCTAAGTATAATCCTCATCCTCCATGCACACTAAACAAGTTGTACAATAAGTCTAAATTTAAAGTTGTTGCCATTTGACAACGTGCATATAAAAGTACTCATAAGTTCCTTATCACAATAGTCTACTGAAAAATTGATTTACAAATTATGTATTTTTTTATGCATTTTCAATGATTCCAATCGTAAGTTTATAAATATAAATCCATCTGAAAAACTTAAATTTATAAATAAGAAATTTTCTTCTATAAATGCATAATGACATATCAAGTTATGAAAAGTATGTACATGAATGTATATGATATGCCCCTTTCTTTGCTATTATGCATCTCACATACTGTTTTACATTTTTTTATCAGTTTTATTATGCTCAATATCTTCTCATCCACTAAACATTCACATACATTATTAATATGAGGATGAAAGTGATATATAGTAAAATATGACTTATATCATTTTTACTATCACGGTTAACTTTTAGATAACAATGACTTAATATTTATTATTTAAGCTTATTAAAAATAAAATAGATCACACCATCTCAACAAGTACTAAGTCATAGCAATACACATCTTGTTTTCTCTCTTCTTGCATGATTTATCAAACTTGGCCATAAAAACATCATAAATACTTAGTAATATAATATTCTAACCTTACCATATCAATATATCACCTTTTAAGATTGCAAAACATATCAAGTTTCTCATCATACATACATCAACGTAACGTATTCATATTATATGTTCAACCATTTAATATTAAATTTACTTCAAATCCATTTTCTTTCTTTTCTTTTCAAATAGCCAAATTTTCCTTGTTAATTACATCAAATACTTTTTTTTCCAAAAATTAATCTTATATCATCACATCTTCATAATATTTTTCATTACATATACTATTAACTATGACAAATAATAGATTCTAATTTTTTTTTATGAACCCTAAAATGGGAAACTTGATATTTCCTATTAAATTTACTTAGTTTTAAGTTTTTTCTTACTTTTTCTTTTTCTTTTGAATAATTTCCTTCCTCCTAAATTCTCAAACCACCATTAAAGAATTTGATTATCACTTAATACATGAAATTCAAATATTTTTTTGCAAAATTTTTATCTTGGATGGTAATGAACACACCTTTCTTATAAGTTCTTGTAATTTTTCTTCGCAAATCACCTAATTTCCTTTAAAAATTAAAGAAAAGATGAGAGAAAAGAGGAAGAAATGTTCCAACAGCAAGAAGGAGAAAATGGAGAGGGTTAAATTCAAGTTTATCCTTTTAATTAATTGGTTAAGCTTAATTCTAAAAATGTTTTTCATCTTTTTCATAAATTACATCTAGATTTTTTATTCAATTTACCAAAAATAACCTTCTTAACATATAAATTACTTTATATTTTTTTTAATGCTCATTTTATCCCTTAAATCTTTTTAAAATGGCTATTTTACCTCTATGCAAAATTCAAAAAAACCTTTCATTTTTTCTAATAATTTCATATTTGTCCTTATGCAATTTGCTAAGAATGACCCTCTCAAACATATAAATTATTTTATATTATTTATTTTTAATACCCATTTTATCCCTTAAATCCTTTTAAAATAACCATTTTACCGTTAGTAAAACTCTCTAAAGAATTGTACACAATCAATGTCCATGTACGAAGATTAATGACCCCACAAACCCAATGCACATTTTCAGAGTTAATAGGGATGAAAACCTAAAAACAAAGAACAATTACTAATGTTTATTAAAAAATAATGATAAACTCAATTAAACACGAAATTATGTATATACCTCATCCTCCTATATATAAATACTTAGTTATTAGGTCTTTATCAAAAACGATGTCAACAATATCCCACCTAGGCATGTCACATGTCTTCCATCTCAGCATACAAGGTTGAGCAGTGAGGGAAATATTATTTACCTAGGGCTTTAATGTGTCTAGTGTCTCATAAATCCAAAGCTGAAAAAAAATTTGGTATTAGTCTCACATATATTAGTTAGCATACTCTCTATTTGACTTTGATGTGTTTAAAATTATGTTATCCAAATTTTACTTGGAACGTAAGTGGTAACCCCATAATAGTATATTTTATCATAGAGAAGAGCATCTTGTTTAGGCCTTTATCCGAATTGAGTCAAACTATATAACCTCTTAATGATTGACTAATGGCCTCCTGTACACATACTCCCCATTAGTACACATTAAACGCTTTTAGATCATCAACTAATTTTAGCACCTTAGTTGAAACAACTTTTTTGTTGTTCGTCCCTAATAAGTCGTAGTAAAGATAGTATAACAATGCTATCTTCATTGCGTTGACATCATTGTCCCTTATGATCTCGCCTCCCATACGTCCAACAGGTATGTGTATGAAACTGATATCATACCACCAAAATATTTATCCATAATCCTAAGTTGGTTGATGTTGTGTAACTATATGCACATCTCAGACACACAACTGAATCGTAACCCGATGATGAAAGCAAACTCGTAGGGACTAAATCATACATCAATCATATTAATCATAAATCAAAATTCTTCGTTGTTATTCTTGCTTACTAACGACCAAGGGATGAATGAGTGCACCAATACATCACTAAATTTGTTATCAAGTAACCCTGATAGGTGTCCACAGCAAGATGACTCAAACAATTGCATTTGACTCGCTATCATAGTAAACCTAATGTTCGACATGACATCTTTTGAGCATTTAGAAGTGAGTAATGCCTTACAATGATGGTCAATTAGAAATCTCTTATACCGGACATCAATTCTCTTTCGTATACTCTATATAAAATCAAAACAAACAAAATAATGTTATCTGTAATGTTATAAGAAATGTTTTTTTTAACCAGGTTGAAAATTTGAAATCTACACGTCAAAAAACCTTCATAAGGAAAATATCAAAAAAGAACTTACTTAAAATTATGTAAAATACAAAAAAAATCTTAAACTTGAAAATTGTAAAAAAAAAAAAAAAAAAAAAAAAAACTCATGTATGTAAATTATCAGTTCAACCCTTATTCGGATTAATCAAAAACCCTCAAACAATGAAAAAAATTTGAAAACCACGTATTATTTCTCGCATAATATAATACCCCCAAACTTCTAAAAAACAACCAAAACCCCCTATCATGTGACACATCCAAAAACTTTAAAAACTTGCAAAATCCCCCCAATCTATATGACACACACACCTAACAATTTCAAAAAGTTGTAAACTACCCCAACACATACATCTAACAACTTCAAAAAGTTATAAATTCTTCTCACATGAATCAATTTGTGCATGAACCACATGAATTGGTTAGTTACAACAATTTTTGACTGAAATTGACATTTTTTGACACTAAATACTCACTAAATCATCAATTAAATATCCTAAAATGCTTGTACAACAAAAAAGGGGCCAAAACACTAAGAAGCTGAATCATGTGACATCGTGTAGCAATGCATGACTCGTTTTCCAATAAAAAATACCCATTTTTGGGTCACAATTTCAGTCCTACACAAACAACAGTCATATATACATGCATATGTATAAAAATATGATTGAAAATAACTGAATTTTTTGCCACAAATTTATATTACATTATCGAAAAATTGTTCATTTTTAATTATATTTTTTCAAAAAAATACCCATCAAATCATATCAAAATATATATTAAATTAAAAATAATTTTATAAGAATCAATTTTATTGTCTTATTTTCTATTTTCATCGTCAAAAACAGTCCATGTTGGTTGAAAAAAATTCTCCGGTCAGGTCAGCCCATTTCACGTGGGTTTGCGCGTAATTTTGGCTCAATTCTAAAATAATATAATTAATTATTTTTAATCATTTTTAAATTTAATTATTTAATTATTTATTTGATTTATTCTAATTATCTTAACATACCGACAACATTATCGGCGACACGTCCAGGTCAGCCATTTAATCACGGTGACTGCCACTAATCTCACAAATTGACGTATGAATTGGTGACGTAATGTGACACGTGGCGAGAAACCCTCTCTGATCACTGGGAAAAAGTCAAGTAAACAGCCAAGTTCTTTCTTCTTCTAATAATTAAAGCGGTCCGTGACTGCCACGGATCACACAAATTGAAGAATAGCGGAGCACGTTAAACATGACGACTGCTCGACGGATTGTACGAATAAGTCAATTTGTCTCAGTAGGGTGGCCCCCATGGGTGACGTGGATGAAAGAATAACCGATCACTAAAATACTTGTGATGAGAAGTACTAGGACCGTTGGCTACTGGCACATGCGGTGTCCTAATAAATGAAAAAAATAAATTTTATAAAAATCAAAATTGGATAAAAATATATTACACGTAATAACAAGAAGAGCTTTTATTAACGTTTTTATCGATTTTTAATAATAATTTTAAACTTTGCCAAAATTTATATCAATATTTAAAAATTGGTGCATTTTTATCGGTTTTTATAAAAATTGATAAAATTCTTTTTATATTAAAAATGTTTTTCTATCATTATTTGTGATAAAATTATTAGCGATTATTACATCTTTTATCAACGTTTCTTGAAATTTTTACGGATATTTTTTATAACTTATATCGGCATTTTTACACATTGATAAAATTTAGTTCTTGTAGAAATTAAATTTTTGTCATAATTTATATTAAAATTATCGAGTTTATAATTGTATTTATTATTTGTATTCATGAATTTATTATAAAACTAAATTGCAGTAAATTCGGTAATATATTAAAATATTATCCCTTGACACAAGAGTAGATAACAGCCCAATATTAATTTATAAGTTAGAATTATTTTATAAGTTAACGGTTAAGAACTATTTTAAAATAGTTGAGAAGACTCTCATAAAATTTACTTATTTTTTTAGGATTTTTTTAAAACCAAATTATTTATATTTACAACAATTAATAATATAAACAAATCATTTGAATCCGTAACAATTAACAACATAATTATAGACATAGGTTTTAATGAATCAAACTAAACCACAAAATTAGATTCGAACTGAATCAAACGCAAACAAGTATATATTCGTTTTTGGGCTCGTTTGCATTGTTTAGATTCATGTTTGTATTCGTGTTTGTCGAATAGTTTTTTAGTAAAGTTCGTATTCATATTCGGTTCGTATTTGGTTCGATTCGTATTTATGTTCGTATAATTAGTATTTATATTTATTAAAAATTATAATTAATATAAATATTAATAAATTATAATTAAAGAATTTTTAATTTAAGTTTGGGTTCGTGTTCATATTCTGTTCGTATAGTTCAGATTCGAACTCGTATTCGCTGATTTTTAAAATTACTGTTCGGATTCATGTTCAGATTCATACAGTTCATTTCGAACTCATTCGAACTGAACTTAAAAATGAATCTAAATATATTCGCTTCGAATCTAGTCCTGTCAAACCATATTAAAAATTCTTCATATCTTATTATTTTTATTTTATTTATCTCAAACATTACAAAATAATAAGATTTATAACTGATTTTCACTCCTATTATAACCTATCTTTCGTAATAACATAAATTAGTATGTTTATTAATAAATAAAATATTTTATAATATTAATTTATTTTTAATTTAAAATTATTCAACCATATATTATTTCACATTAACATAGTAAAATATATTATCTTTGGAGTCTTTCGTGTGTCGGTGGCTTTTTTTCAAGTCCATGTTTTTCGGATGCATATATTCTCAGTGGTTATAGAAGAGTTGCCCTTGTGATTCAAGTGGGCTAATAAAGACTTCAATCAATGAAACAATCGATTCTAAATTGTTATCCTTGCATTATATAAACCCACCAAGGACGCGTACTGAGCACATCAACTTTCTTCTAATCGCATTTTTAATAGAATTCCAAGCCTTCAACACCATGCACTATTCAAACCCAAATCATAATTTAGGAGCTTGGTCTTCTGGACTTTGTGATTGCTTCTCTGACTGCTCAAGCTGTAAGTTAATTATTCCACTTCAAGAAAAACTGAGCATCATTTCTGAAAAGCTTTTTGTCGACAACCACCTCAAGGCTTCCAAGGTTATGAATTTTTTTTTTGTGTAACAGGCTGCTTGACGTGTTGGTGTCCATGCATCACTTTTGGACGAGTTGCTGAGATTGCAGACCAAGGACATACCTGTAAGCTAGTCCATTGACTGACCCTTAAACACGTCAACATTTATATTCATATTTGTGGTTTTTCTTGTAGCTTGTGCTGCAGCAGGATTGATTTATTCTCTACTTGGCGCCTGGACTGGTTTGTCATTTTGTTACTCTTGCTTGTTTCGCACAAAGATGCGGCTGCAGTTCCAGCTAGATGAGACCCCTTGCAGCGACTGCTTGGTTCATTTTTTGTGCGAGCCCTGTGCCCTTTGTCAAGAATATCGTGAGCTCCAAAGCCGTGGATTTGACATGTCTCTTGGTATGCACCTACATATATGAAATGGATCATTGAATTTTAAATTATGAATTGAGCTATCATTTTCTGATCGTCTTGGGACTTTTGACAGGATGGCGCGGTAATATGGAGAAGCAGAATCAGGGAGTGGCCATGGGAGCTGCTCCTTCTGTGGAAGCTGGCATGAAAAGATGAACCCTTTGCTGGGACAAGCTTACTATATTATTGTTATAATATATTTATGTGGTTCATTGCGTGATTGTTTTTCAATAAGGACATTAAAATTTACTAGTATTAATGTATATTGGTGGATTTCAGAGGCTGTATAAATGGAAATTGTACTAGAGATTCTAATTTCAAATTTATTTTATGTAATAAATTTCTTTCTATATAAATTGAAGCCGAAGCTCCAGTAATATCCATCAAAAGGATCTCTACATCTACTGCTGAGTCTCATAGATTATAAGCTTATATTTAAATCTAATATATTTGAGTTCATTTTAAATTTAGTTTAAATGAGCCTGAAATGAACTATTATAACTTGAATTCGAGCCATATGAATCAAAGTCAAACATTTGCAAATTTGAAATGAAATTTTTTTAATTATGTTTATTGATTATAATTTTTAATAAATTATCAATACATTTAAATTTTCAATTAAGTCATAATAAATAAACTTATATTTCCAATAAATTATAATAAATATATTTATATTTTTAACAAACCATAATAAATATATTTATGTTTATATCAAATCATGATCAATAATGAGAGAGTTGTAAGTCTCTCAAAATTAATGCTAAGCTCTCACCATTTCACCTCTAAATTTTCAGCCTCAAACAAGCAACAAAACCATTCACTTTCATACAATTTTTTTCATGCCCAAATACAGTCTTAGGCAAACTTTCTTCAACTCCACTTCAATTCTCAAGAATTCCCCTAAGAGAAAGGTAGGAAGATAAAGCCCAAACACGACACAACTTAAAGTACTTTGTAATTGAATTCAAACCTAAAGGACTAGCCACCACTTTGAATATAATCCAACTTACTTGATGATAAGTTGTAAGATACAAGTCCTCAAGCCTAAAGGATGACTATCTACCACCTTGAGGTTGAACCAAAGATAAAGGAGGTTTGAATTAAGTTTAAAGGAAATTGTCCACCCACTTGAATCTCACTTCCACAACTTTGGTGTTCCCACCACCAACCTTCACTTGCAAGAAAGATTGGATAAAGAAAATATGCATTTACATGAGCCACCAAGCTTCATGGAACCAAAGAGAAATTTCTCTAATTTTCCATTTCATCAAAAGCTTTTTTTTACAATGAAATTGTTGCCTTTTATAGACATAATACAAACCATGGTTAAAATCTAGCTAACCTTAGTTAACTTAAATATAATTTAAATTAAATAAAAGAAAACACAAAAAGATAAATTACATAAGTCCCTAAATCAAATTACAATACATAATTTAAATATAAACATATTTTAAAATATAATAATTTGCATGCTTGTATCTTCATGTAACTTTTCCTTAATTGAATTGGTCTTGATTCAAATCTTTGATTTGAGTGTTTGATCTAAATTGATTGTTTGAATTCAATCCAAATTGATTATTTGAATTCAATTCAAAGGATCGTCGGCATTTGAATTCTCGTTGAAATTCTTTAGAAACTCAAAAACTTTAAGGATAATGTATTAGAGAATTTATGGAAACCAAAGCATGCAAATAGGACTCGAAAATGAAAAAAAAATTATTGGAGGGTAGAATGTAGGCATTAGGGTGCCACGCTGCGACAGGAGACTGAAATTGGAACATGCACAGGCATGCATGAAAAAGCAAGGGCATGTGGAAACATTTTACACAAGACAAGGGTCAGGCGCTGCGATATCATACCGCATCTTGTAGGAGCATGCTTGCTTGCTTGCGTTGCAAGGCAACGCGCAACACTGGCTTTTTGTGCACACGGGTGTGCGCATGGCCTTACGCACCAAGGCCTTCTCTTTTCTTATTCATTTTCGACCCAATTCTCCTTCGATTCAACTTTCTTTTTTTTCATCGGCTTCATATGAAACCATTTGATAAATAAGGATGCCTAGGACTACCAAAAATGATGATTGTGATGCTGAAGATTTATTCAAATGCATGACTAGAACCTATGCTTGTTTGTCTCATTTATCATGGTTGGTAATTTCTTCTTCCCTAATAATGCTTTCTGCAACCCAATCTATGTCAAGATTACTTTCATCTTGACTTGCCACAAAGCAAAACTAACATTGCTATCATATTTTTCAATCTCAAATTTCATCATTGTCATAATTGATCCCAAAATAAGTTTAAATTGGCCCTGATATCAATTTGTTAGGATAGAGACAAATTTATTTGGTGTAATTAAATTCAACGATAAAATAAAAAAATGGAAAATACACAAATTTATATAGTTTGACATAAGCCTACGTCTACGGGTGAAGGGAAGCAATAAAATCCGCCAATAAAATTGAAGAATACAAAATTATATAGGAAGATTTAACACTCAAACCTTGAACCCAAATACATCCAATAAACTTAATCAAAAGGAATTGCAAACTTTCTCTAGAATGCACCTTTTAAATTTTTCTCACTTGCCCAATTATTTGGTCAAATAGCAATATTTATATATACAAATTATGAAAGCAAGAAAAGAAAACCAAATCCTAGTTGAAAAAGGATTCATCCTTATTAGGAAGTCCTCATTAGGAAAATCAAATTCTAATAAGAAAGAGATTTGTTTTTATTAGAAAGTCTTCATTAAAAAAACCAAATCCTAATAAGAAAAGAATTTGGGTCAATTTATTGCCTTATTTGGTTTCTAAATTCAAGGCATAATTAACATAGACAATGATATCCTTCCACAATTAAAGAAAGGAGAAGTTGAACTAATAGTGGGAGTCGATAAAGCCTACAAAACCCTATAGAACCTAGGATCATTGAAAAGAATGTTCACACAAAAGATTTGTAACTAATCTCATAGTCGATGAGTCAACTACAATTGATGTACTTACAAAAAGTTTGGTGAGAAGTTATACTAAAAGAGAATGATTATTAAGTATTGCAATGTGTATATGAGTAAAAAAAAGTTATGGCATATAATAAGGTATGAAATCTTATGGAACTTCTTGGCAGCTATAAACTACAAGTAGAAAATGAGTTGACAAGATTAGAAGAGACTTTGAAGGTAGAATAAAAGGTATTAAACAAGATAAATTGCAAAGGATTCCATTTAGAGAGAACACATGGATGAAATGCTCTTTTAAGTTTTTATCATAGACTCATTCAAAATCATGATGTCATTGGTAGCTTATTTATTTTAGAATTTTAGATGAGTGTGAAAAATTATCTTTCTGAATAGATATCCTATTAAGAAAGTATGTTTGATAAAGTGAGACTAGTCTAAAGTATAAGAAAGTCTATCTATGATTTAGAATAGACTTTTGACAATGGTACATTAAATTTAATAAAGGTATATGAAGATAAGTGAGAGAATATTTATCTTCATGATATGGTTCTCTATGTTGATAGAAATGATATTAATTTGTTTCATAAAATCAAGTCAGTTCTGTTCAAGGCTTTTGATGTAAAGGAAATAAAAGATACATCATTTGTTCTTAGTATTAAGATGCACTATGATGACACTTGTAGACTTTTTGACACATGTTAAAAACATACATAAAACGTATGCTTAAAAGGTTCAACATGAAGAATAGCAAGGCAATGTTATATTTGTTGTTAAAAATGATAAGTTTAACATCAAGCATTAACCAAAGAATAAGGTTGAAAGAGAATTTATGTGAAATGTCCCTTATGATAGTGCTATTAGAGTTTAATGAATGAAAAAGTATACACAAGACCTAAACCGACTTTTGCATTTGAGGTTAGTTGATACCTATCAAATCTAAGTTTTGATTATTGGGTTGTGGTTTAAGAGATAATGAAATACCTACAAAAGATCAAGTTCTTGATAGTTATCAAGAAATGATGAAGTCTATTTTTGGATATATCATTATACTCGCTAAAAGAGTCATGTCTTAGTAGCATCCTTAATCATGTGCATCAAATTTGTAGTCTATTATAAGGCAGTCTCTCAAATTTTGTGGTTGAAGGTTATATGTTTTAATTAGTTATTGTTGATTTATTATGATAACAGTGTAATATGGTAAAATACCACTAGTAGATTGACTTATAAAAATTATCTCACAATTAAAAACCTTAAAAAGAAAAGAGACATTATGACAATGTACATAAATATAAAGTTGATATAAGTTAATTTTTAACTAAAGAAACAAGACCTGTAGTCTATAAAGTCATGTTGAATATATAAGGGCATTGGTGATCTTTTGATATTTAGGGCTAGTGGGAGTTTTATAACTTATTAACTTAATAATAATTTTTTCTTTAATAATTAAGTTGACATATTTTTTTTTATCATATGATCATATGGTTTTATTTACTTATTTATATTAATATATGTGCATATATACAGTTATAAAACAACATGTGTCTTAAGAATATGATTTCTCTTGAGTATGACAGTGGTATGTATATATTTTGTGATATCCTAAATAAGATTGAAATATACAAGTTTTATTGGAATCAATGAGATTTCTCTTATTTCTTTTTAAACATATAAGTTACAACGAAATCATAACGAAGACTAATAGAGACATTTCACTGTTTGAGATCACATGATAAGGTGTTATTTCTACCACACTCTTAGATTTGATTTGTGTTAATTTAATTATTAATAATTGTGATAATAGATAATTTTATGTCAATGAAAAATATAACTAATGTCATGATTTATTATTAGTGATCATATTAACTTGATTGTTGATCATAATGTAAATTTATCTTTAAATTATTTTTTTTCTAAATAATGGTCTCTTTAAAGCTAAAATGTTGGTTACCAAGAGTCAAAAATTGTTTTCTTTTCTTAAAAATAAAATAAATAATAATAATTAATGTTACCCAAGTGGAAGAATGTTGAAAAATTCCATGATGTGGGCTAACAATAATTAAAATTCAGTTGAATAAAATCGAGTAATTAAATAATCCAATTTCAATTTACAAATGAGCTTAAGTGATAAAAAAAAGATAAACTCAATACATTAGAATGTTATGATCTAAGTAAAGGGCATCAGTGTAAACCCTAAGTTTTATTAGATCTTTAATGGATAATCCACCAACCTATAATATATTGGCTAAGTCCCAACATTGAAGGCCATATATTATAATTTTATTTATTGAATACTATCATTTAGGGGAGGTTTCAAGAACAAAAAACCTAGCTACAAAAAATTTAATTAACAAGGTCCTCTTCCTTTATCTATTATGGTAATGTTGGCGATGATTGGATAGCTACTACTTGGCATGCTTGATTGCTTGAAAGAATTTCACTAGAATGCTACTTTATGCCTATTTTCCAACTATCGAACTGGCTTGCTTTACTAGCTTACTACTATCTTACCATGACCACCAAGCTAACACCAATATCGAACTACTAATATAAGAACTTGCACCCTCTCTCTTATAAGATATCCCTTAAGAAATAACAAAGTCAAGGTTATTTATTGGTTAAAAGAATGAATGACAACCGATGTCAAACTTGACTCCTAATGTGTAGCAAGAACAAATCAAGAATAGCGTTTGGCTAGGAAAGCACAATCAAACTAGTGCCATGCACAAAGCACCAAAACTTTTTATTCCGCTAAAACAACAAAAAGATAGGATTGGGATAGTAAAGAGACCTCTTATGCCAAAAAAGTCAAAAAGTGAAGTGCTAACGTGTATCTCCCATTCCAAATCTAAGAGAAGACCATGCCACCATTAAGCATGCTACCAATCAAAGCTAAGAGAAAGCATTTGAATAAGAGGAACGAAAGAAGAGCTTATTCGTATTCAATGCTAGTCGATCTAACCTCTCAGATCTACCTCAGCGAATGGTGTGATGTCAACCAAGCCAATCTGTACATCAAATTGCATGACATTTTAGGTGTCCTATAAACCCTAAACTAAAACCTTTTATTAAAGTTTTTATAATTTGTGTATAAATCCTATGAATTATAATTAAATAATTTTATTCGATTCATATAAATTAAAATATTACATGGCTTGTCTAAAAGCAATCAATTGCGGACTTTAGTGAGATGACAACATATAATTGGCAGCAAAAACAAGAATGTATCTTTTATTTATTCAAGGATAAGGTCTATCCAAAGTTGAGTGACTCTTGTTACAATAAATATGAAAAAAATTAAAGCTTATAGATTTAGTTTTCATTTTTAGCGAAGAATCTTTGTATGAGTTAAGGTTCTTTCGATTACTTCAAGATCCATGCCCTTCGATCACATTAGGATTCACTATCCTTTTGGCTCCAACAAACATCAAACCTTTCGATTTAGTTAGAGTTTTATTTTGACATGTCGCCAAGAAAATTCAATCTCAAAATTTATTGTCTTATATCACTTGAAAAGCCTCTGTTATTACTGCTCAAACTACCAAAGTTTGAGTATTATTATTACATAATTAGAAATTAACTTATTTTAATTTATTATTAATTTAAAACTATTTCATCATATGATAATATATCATTTGAGCATACAAAGTGAGCACTCAAAAGTGTGTATATAGTTTTATTAAAGTTGTTACTTTAGGGGTAAAGTTGTCAAGTGGATGAACAAAGCCTAAGCCCAATTCAAATTAATGAATTAATCCTAAACCAAAACATTGAGATTCGAATGAATAAATTCAAAGCCCAAATCTAAAATTTTTTTTTGCTCGAACTTAAACAAGTCAGCCTAATTGAGTAGGCCTAATTGCTAAGTCTAGATAATTATAATTTTATTAATGAGGTTTGGCTTAAGTAACCTTTTGGTATTCTAATATAATTTTTTCGAGTAATGTTATATATATATAAAATAAATATTAATTTAAATATTAATGATGATATGATAATATATTGTTATTAATAGTCAAATAATATAATAATTTATGTATTAAGAATGATGTCATTATGTATTAGATGATTTTAAACTATAGATAAATAATATCCTATCAAATGGTTATATATTATCATTAGTAGGTGGGATTCGAAACAAGTCGAGCTCAAACTTAGCTTGACTGATAAAGAATCGAGTTTAATGGATACGAGCTCAAACTTGAGGCTTAACGAGTTAAGTTAAGCTTTTTCGCAAGTCTCTTAACAAATTTCTTAACGAACTCCTTAGCAAATTGTTTAAATTAGGTCACCAAAGCAATATCGCGTATTGCTAAAAAACAATATCATTTTAATCAATTTAGATTAAATTTTTCAAGCTTGTGAGTTTAACGAACTAAATCCCTTTAAAGCTCAAGCTCGAGCTCAATAATATTAAAATTATGAGCTTAAACTAGAGCTCGATAATAATAAAATTTTGAGCTTGTGCTCGAACTGAGTTATGTTTGAGCTTGAATTTACCTCTAATCATGGGTACACAAATTAATATTTATCCTTGGTGTACATAATCTTACTTTTTTACTAATAATGACTAAAATTTATTAAAGAAATTCTATCATGCATAACAATCAAATTGCATATCATATCGTGTAATAAAAATCTAATTTTTCTTATTTATATCGTATTATATGATACTTTTTAAAAATAATAATAATAATAATAAATAAATAATTTCAATTGTCATGTCATAATTTTGAAAAATAATACAAACACAAGTAAAGTTATAAAATTTATTAAATACATTTTTACTGTATTATTTTTTTTTTAAAATATATCAATTCATTTCGATAAAATTATCAAATAATTATTATATCGTAAGATATATTAATTTTTTTTTGTAAGTAAAATTTTATAGACAAAAATAAACAGACATACTCGACTAACTACATATTTTTATATATTTTGTAAGATATATTAATTTTACAATTTTTTTTATATATTTTTAAATACTAATAATTTTTTTATTCGAAGTATATGATCGGTATCTTATACTATATGAATATTTGTGGTCGGTCCAGAAATTTCCGGATTTCCGGTTGATTTATGGTCGGCAAATTTTAGCCAATCGAAGAGCTCCCCCCAACACTTACCTCGGTGTCGATATTCTAAAAACCTCTTTCTAATAAACCAACAACATCATTATGTTATTTTATTGGATGAAAATCCTGACCCCCGCCCCCCCAAAGGTTTAAAATTTTACATTTCTATCCCAGATTTTGAAGTCACTCTTTTACGCTCTTATCAGTGTTTGGACCTCTGAATTCAAGTCGGATTTAATTGAATCCAAAGTCAAAATTTTTAAAGTCAAGTTTAAGTCTCCTTTTGACGATATTGAGCAAATCTTTTTTGAATTTGAATGGATTTTGAGTTAAGCTTATAAGCAATGCAATACCTCTGGTACATGTTAGATGTTCTCAATTCATGAGCGTAGGGGTCCAAAAGTTATTTTCAAAATTAAAGGGAGTTTGTGGATATTAATACACCTGGAAAATTTGTCTCCTCCCTTGAACTTTTTTGCTTTGTTTCTTTCTCTCTTTTTTTGGCTTCTCTCAGGCCCTTTATCAAGCACCCATTGTACTAGTGGCTATGATTCAGAGACTTGAGTAGTGTCAACAGCATAAGGGTTTCTTTTTCTGAAGCTTTTTGATGATGAGAGAATAGAGAGATAGTTACTGTTGAAAATGGAGGCTGCAGAGGAGCTGGAGAGAAGAAGCAAGTTCTTGAACAGTTTAATTCAGAAGAAGAAAGCCAAAGACCAACAAGATCAAAACGATCAGTTTAATGTTCGTGTTAGAGCCTTCGATATGCCTCTTCCTTTACAAAACAAAGCATTCAAATGCGCACGTGACCACCTTGACTCCATGCCTGGAAAGCTTGACAGTAAACGCCTTGCTCTTGCTCTTAAGAAGGTGCAAAATAAAAAAATAAAAAATAAAATAAAACTTCTGGTTCAGATTGAGTCTTTTATAATGTTCTTGTTGCAAGTTTAAATCTTTGATCATTTCAATGTTTAAAGGGTATCAAGTAAATTTTACATACTTGTTTCCTGATGTTTGATTTATTATTTTACTTTAAATTTTTGTCTGTGGATTGTAGCTGGTGTTTAATTTAGAGTCTAAGTTCAGATGCCTTTAATGCTTGTTGATTAAAATTATTCTTTTATGATAGTCCACTTGAATAAATGCCTTGACTTGGCTGATTATTAGTCCTTTTGTGGTTTATATTGTAATGTGGTGTAATGGGTGTTCAGTAATATATACTTTTGATCTGATAGATTAATTGTCTTAGCTTGTCCTATTACTGTAATTGTATTTATTTATTTAACTGGGTTGTGGTGTTTTTTTTATTGAGATAAATGGCTTAACTTTAGTGATCACAGAAGGGCATTGAGTTTTCTGAAGTGTGATCATTTCATTGTTTTATACTCAGTGCAGAAATTCTTTTTTTATTGTTTCTTGATATCTGACCCCTAATTTTGCAGTCTTCTGTAATTCTAATTGTATCTGACTTTGAATATTGACAAAATGGATTTTGTTTCTGTATACAGACTGCACTGTTGATTATTTATGCTCCCATTTTGTATTTTGTTCGTGAATAATGATCTATTTCATTAGTTTCAAATCAATCGAATAGCTTTCCTGGTATGTTTCATATAATTCTCCCAACATTTTATAGTTATGCTATTTAGTTTTATGCTTGGGATGGGTTAATCTATGTACATTCATGTAGTTAATAAAAAGCTTCATGTGCATTAAGATTAAGACCATATGAAATCACCCCTTTGCTCATAATAAATTTTTTTTAACAGATTTGTTTTGACAATTAAATTTGCACTTATCAACAGTATGGTTTAAGTCAGGTTGCTTAGCATTTTGTCCCTGATTCCTAAAATGTTGCACTGAAGAACTTTTCTTGTTCAGAATTGATTCAAGAATAAACTCATGTTTTAACACTATGATTTGAGCTGGCTACTTAGAAAATGGTTCCATGGTTTCTAATTTTGCAGTCATTAGTTGTATTTCACTCTGTTAACATAGGGGTTTACTTTGTTAGGATTTCAAATGGAATAAACCGAAATGCCTCCATATTACTTGAGAAATCTTCCTTCTCCTTCCCAGCGACGGAAATAACTAGTCCTGGCTCCTTCTAGCTCACGAATTTTGATTATTTATGCCAAACTCTAAACTTTATAAGTCCTCATCATTAACAAATTGAATTATAAGGCTAGTTGGGCTGCTGATTGCAAGTTGTTTTAGATGTGTATTAGAGTGCTATTTTAGAAAATTATTCAAGCAAAGCATTTCCTACTAATGTTAAGGTTTGAGAATTGATTTCATTCATGTCGTTTACTAGTATGTTTTGCAGTGTTTTTGACATTATTTTGCATTGATAGCCATTGTGCAAGATATTTGATTGCTTTCTAGCGCTTATCTAATTATTTATAGTCTTTCACTTTCGGGTTGCATGCATTAACACATCCCCAAGCGTGTTCTAGCTCAGGACTCTGGAATACAGATTCAGAGATAGGATATTGCATGAAAAATTACAATAAATATACTTAATGTGTTTAGCCTTGCCATCCCTTACTATATGATTTGTGAGTCATTTTAAGACAAAGTTTGAGCATTTTACCTGTCATTTTCATTCAAGATGATCTTAGTTGACTCAAAGACCAGATGATTAATATTGAATTATGAACCAAGATGATATAGGAACTACAAGCAAAGAAATTTATGATTCTAAGGATTAACAAGAATTGTCGGCATTTAACATCTTTATCGCCAGAACATTGCTTCTCATGGGTATCATAGCTAAGTTTGAGTTGCTTAAAACCTGGTGAGACAGGGTGTGAGAGAGTTGGTCAACTCTTCCATGAACAATATTTTGATGATTTCAACTAACTTGCTCCGTATGAACCAGATAAAGGGCATTTTTCCTGACATCGACGCTATACAAATTTTGTAGCAACATTGGACTTGTTATATTCAATGATAAACTTGTAACATTTAACAATAGACTTGTAAAATATTAGTTATAACATATAACATTGTCACGTTAAAACTTGTTATACCATATTTTTACAAGTTTATCATTCAATACAGAAAGTCTACAGTTGCTACAATATAGTTCGACATCAATATACATCAGAAAATTTCCTCTTGTCCGCCATAGCTTTTACTGCAAACACCTTATCATATTCACTCTATACATTCATGATGATATTGTGTTTGATGTTCGTTTCAGGAATTTGACTCTTCATATGGTCCAGCTTGGCACTGCATTGTGGGAACAAGCTTTGGTTCCTACGTTACACACTCACTGGGAGGCTTCTTGTATTTTTCAATTGACAAGGTTTATATTCTCCTTTTCAAAACAGCAGTTGAGCCTTTAGACCATTGAGGGATTTTTTCGAACTTCAGTTTTTACAGGCTTTCGATGAATGTTTATTTATGTAAAATTAGAGACTGCAAACTTGGTAAGTTTTCTGTGTTTACTTCTGTAGAATTGTATGATGGGTTGATTGAAGTTTCTTTAACTGCATAAAATGATTGATATATTCTTCTGATAGATTTTGCTTTATGTTCTTATTTTCTATATAAACTGTTTTAGGATGATTTTTCGTAAAAAGGCTGCTGGACTAGTTTTCCTAGGATTGGTTGACTCGGTGGTGGGGCTCTATTAAGTGAGTTCCTAAAAAAATGAAAATGTGTTCGATATAAATGCTTTAAAAAGTCTATAATATTCAATTTAAACTTATTCAAACCAGTATATAATATCATTAGAGAACTATTATAGAGTGAATAGCATTATTGATGAAATTTACAGTAAATCGGATGGACAAACAAGCTGATATCGAGTCAAGTTATTGAGTCGTAGTTTCAATTACAAACCAAGCTGTGGATTCGAACAATCCACACTTAACATCTTATAAAGAAAATACAGTACATAATTAAGAATTATTCAAAATACTATTGCAAGGCAAACTCGTTGAATGCATTTGTATTTTTTGAGTTCTCATTTAAATCATGCTCAATATTTTCAACAAACATAATGATTCATATATATCTTATGTTTTTAATTTTTTAGTTATTCATCAGATTTTTATTTTTATTTTTTTATGAGATCCTCTGGTATCAAACTCATTGTATCATATGAATAGGACTGATCATACTCCGGAATCAGCCTCAGCCTCCACCGTTTAATTAGTATAGAATTTCTCTGTTGCTTCCTTAGGGTTACATCCAAGCTCAATCAAATTAAAATTTTATTTCAATAACTCAACTTGAATCTCTTTCTAATAAAACTGCTTATCCACCAGTGATACCATTTGCTTTATTGGTTATATTATTTATCTTATCATCAATATTATTCATCTTATTAATAATATTATTTATTTTATCATTAAATTTTTAACGATATCTTTAACCAATTCAAACAGTTAAAACTAGTTTATATTCAGATTTGGGTCAAATCCAACTGTACACTTTCATGAAAAATGTGTAAGAGGACCAACGCGAACAAGTTTAAGCTAACCAGGTGAGCGTTCAAAGGTGCAGTGCAATATCAAGGAGGAGTATCAAATGGTTCAGGGAGTGCAACAGGCGATGTGTTTGCATTATGAGGGGCGTTCATTGTGGTGGATTTATGGATTGGATTATTATGAGCAACAAGAGGATGCTTATATTTTGTGCTTGTTATCTTCCAAAATCTGATTTCTGTAACAAGCCTTATTGTAAGCAGCGTGCCCATCTGCAGACTATTTCTCCTGGTTCCACTGGCTTCCTTTGTGATGTTTGCCAGCATTCCCATATTGTCTAAAATGTTGCAGCCTATTGAAAATGTTCAGCAAGGTTTATTATTATAGAAAAAAGATGAAGAAAAGAGAATTTAGTAATGTCGCTGTCGGTCCAAATGAACATAATGCTACAGGTTAAAATGCACACTCAGAAATCCAGTTCAAAGAATACAACCAGATCAAGCCTAACAACATAGTTACAACAATACTCCTGAACAAATCTTCTGGTCTGTTTTGTACAAAATCCAACTAACTCGGTACAGAACTAATAGCCATCAGCCCGATGTTTTACCAGCTTGGCAACCCTCATCTCCTCTTTTATAGGAACAAAATTGGGTGTACTGCAGGTTTTCCAACTGGCAACGAAATTGAATGTTGGGAAAGATCTACTGCCCGGCAAAGAGTTGTGCGAAATTCAAATGTTCATACTTCTACAAGAAAACTGCATTCAAGAGTAGTAAGCCTATAATCACTGGGTTTGTGACAAAGTTACCACCATACAAGTACTGTGAAGGGCATCCAGAAGTTGTTGAATTTGATGAAGGAGCCAGTGATGTTCCATTTGTCGATATAGTGCTGTTTCTTCCATTACTACAGTAGTGTAAAATAAACTTCAATTGTTCATTCATGGCAGCCTTACAAAATAAACAATTAAAAGTCCATGTTGTGATATTTAATATATCAAAGCTTAGACATATACCTTCCAGGAAATATACAAGAACCGTGACCTGCGGTAAGTAAACAGTAGTAATTAGATCAATGTTAAGCAAGGAATGTATGAAAAAATCAACGGAAGATAATTCATGAAGACTAACACTTTGTTTGCATACATCTATATCTATCGAACAGAAGAAAAGAGAATATATCCGTTCAGAAAACTCAAAAGTTTTTGCTTCAAGGATCATCAAATTTCTGGAAAAAAGATTGAAAATGAGTTGATTTTTTCAATTATGTGCAAAAGTGACACATAATATAACTTAACCACTAAGCAGATAGTTCATAAATACCATCTATGCTAACCAATTAATAATCCAATTACAAAAACAGTATGTTATTACAATACCGCAGTTACTTACTTGGATCTGTGGTAGTGATGGTAGCTACCCCTTTAAAATCACAGGTCCCGGGAGATTTGCCCATTTGTTGAAAATAGGCATTGAATGCATATGTCGAATGTGAAATCACATTATCTGGCTGATAACACGGCTGACCCTGCAATAACACTGAGCAATCAACTTTTCCAGGACCACAAGCCCAATCAAGTGCTGCCTGGAGCAGCTTCTGGTCAGCACCATCCTTTGCAACACAAAAGGTTTGGTTCGTAGTATCATTAGCCAAAACAGTCCCAGCACCTGTCAAGTGTAAGACATATACTGGTACTCCATTGGCATCAAAAAGTCCCCAATTCTTCTCAGAGACTGACCCAGGTCTCGTATCCTCATTGTACAGCTCATAAATGTAAGTGCTGACTGCAATCCCAGGGTGTTTAGGAGTTCCTGTGTTGTTGAGCACATGCCTGATCAAGTTACTGTTGTAAGTATTAGCATTATCAATCGTTGCATCTGGTTCAGATGAGTCACCCTTTGAGGGCCACCCAGACTCCAGCACAACAATAGGGATATTAGTGAAGTTCAGATCAGAGATTGCAAAATATGCAGCATCAACAACAGCATCAAAGACATTAGTATAATGAAGAAGAGTGTTAGCATCCACTGCTTCCTTATCAGGAGGGAGGGGCCGGAAAAGTGCATAGTCCAATGGAATTACACCATTAGACTGCATGTAATCATAATATGGATATACATTAAGCATAAGGTAAGAACCAGTGGACTGCAAAAATTTTAGCAGAGGAACCATGACTGAACCCCAGGTATGATTAAAGAAAGCTTGGGAAGGAGGAAAGGAGTCAAGAATGATAGAAGAAGAGTGTGGAGTAGAGACTTGAATTTGGCCATCAAGATTAGAGGCAACTAGTGCAGAATAGATATATTTCATGGCAGAGACCAAGACTGGTGCAGCATTAGGGAGCACAGTAAGGACTTCAGATCCAACAGCAATGGCAGTGATGTTGGTGGCAGGGACATAAGCTATGACATTGCGAGCAACCCAGTTAGCTGCAGTGGCATTGGACTGACCAATGCCAAGGAGCTGTTCGTTGGGAACAGAAACAGTCACTTGGATTCCAGTATTGGCAAGGGCAAGAAGCATGGCCCGATCAGCATCATAAAGCCTGACATATCTAATATTCTGAGCCTTAAGAAGGGCTACTACCTGAGTTGGGCTTGGCATGTCCGAGAGGTCTGTCCCAATGTTCACACCAATGAAGGCATCTGCAAGAAGTTATAAGGAGAAGCAAGTTATGACGCACAAATTATCCATGTTCAATCTTAGAAGAACATTATAGTATCAATCACCATCAAACGTGTGATTTCATGTGCCATGAAACAACACTTATGTTAATGCTTCCCAACAAATTTGACATGGGAAAAAAGATGAGCACAAAACATATGCTGCAAATGAGTAATTACCCAAGGCATGAAATAATTTTTTTATTTTTTTCTATCACTATTATCTCTTTTCCAATTAAACTAAGAGCCGTCAAACATGCCAGGACTGGTGTTGAGAGGATTGACGCCCAAGGTCCATCACAAGAATGTAGCACAGCTATAAAATTTCAAACGCCAAAAGTAATTTTTTCACCAACCACAAGCGTCACAGGTGTGCCAGCACATACCAACTTCAAGATGGAAAGTCTAGAGCCATAGTGCAAGTATTCTTACAAGCTTATACACCATGAAACGAGAACAAATTGCATAGTCGCGAACAAGAGAAGTGCTGATACTCTAGAACCTAAATGCAGATATGTTTTAAATCGCAAGTACTTCTGCCTCATTTACTCTGGAATTGTTTTCATTTGCTAGAAAAAAATCATCAATTCACTACTTAAATATCTTATGCTCATTTATGAAAAGTTAGTCATTTTCAGATTGAAGGACGTGCAATTTCTTAACATAGAAAGAAGGTAGGTGACATATCACAAAACATTAGTAGCACCTCCTAAACTTGGCCCTTTTTGAAGGTCATATCATGTACGAAAGCCAGGATCAAATTAATGCTGATTTATCAATTTCAGGTGTTGAGAAGATTACGATTAATTACCATCAAATCATTGTCATTGTCATTCATATGTAGTTTAACATGATAAAACCGATAAAGTTCTTATCCGATTTAACCATGTTCCTTAGATCTACTACGTATCCAGAAATTAAGAATTTGTAACACAGTTGGGAAGGTAATGGTTTTGAGCATATAATGCAGTGGACCAACTCAACAGGCATGGCATTTTGCAAAGAATGAAATGACAAAAACACCCTTCGAAGAAAACATTTATAAGATTAAACATTTGACATAAAGACACCTTAGTTCACGGGCATTTTGGTCCTAAATATTATTCTACAGAGTTTAGTCAGGTAAAGGACTGCCACATTAGCTGGGTAGCAAAATGGCTGAGATTCCCATTAAAGAAAGCAGAGAAAAGATCCAAATTACAGACTTTTATCATGATGACAATAGAGTAATTTGACCAAACAAAACCAAAGATAGAAATTTTGATACAAATTCTCTATGTCTAAACAACTCAATTCCTTCTTTTTAAGCAAACACATTAATGACTATATAAGTCACTCATTAAATGCTAAACCACTTGCAGGACTACTTATTTCATTCATTCAAAATTTGATGGAAGAAGAAAAGTAAAGCACATAGAAATCAGTAATCAAACAACTGCAACAAACAAAGGCATAACATACCAGAAGATTCAAATCGACTTTTTCAAGCAATAATACGTCCAAGTTCAAAACTTTCAAGCTTATTCACAAAGGTAAGAGAAACCCACAACACAATCAAACAAAACAAATGAAATGCGCATAATAACACCAACTACAGTCTACAAGCTGAAAAAAACTGACCTTCATCGGCGTAGACGGCGGAGGCAGTGAACAGACGAAAAAGAAAAAGAAGAACCAAAGCCATTTTGCTGTCAATCCTCTTTCTTCTTCTCTGCAACAAACAATAATAATAATAATAATGAAATCTAGAAGCTTTGAAGAAGCGTATACAAAACCAAGTCAGAACCTATAAATTTGTTCAGAACCTCGTAAAGAATATATCTATAGGAACCCAAAACTCCAGAAAAGAAAATGTAAAAGAACCAAGAGAGAGAAAAGTTTTAGCTTCTTTTGAGGTGGGCTGAAGCAGAAGTTGAAGTTGAACCAGTGAACTTAAAACTGAGGCAGAGGAAGGCCCTTTGTAATGTAGCTGTAGGTGACTGCGAAGGTTCTCGGGTTATTTTGGATGACTCAGATTTGCAATTTTTTATTATTAAATGAAATCATGCAATAATATATTTATTATATATATATATTTTTTTTTTTAAGTGTAATATACATATATATACATAGAGAGAGAGAGAGAGCATGCAGCAGCTAGACTTAGATGAAGATTTTGTACGTCAGAAATCGAACGGCTAAGATATCCCGAGTGCCACAGTAACAGCTGAGGCTTACCACAGAGACACAGTCGCATAAGCGTATCAGGCCTTTCTTTAATCTTTTTGGTGTCTTGTGTTGTCCTTGTACCCGGCTGGGGTCGGTTAATGCAGGTTTAGAATCTCGATCTACGAGGTGAACAGCAGAGAGGAGCTGACGTGGCATGTCCGGATTCAAGTTCAACGGTCATATTGTGAACATGGTTTGTACTTGTTTACTAATTTTTGTTTCGGTCTGCTTGGGTGCTCATTTTTGTTATCCGGGAGGTAAACAAAACGTAGCCCCATCGTCGCGAGGGAAAAGATTCTATACCCATTTAGTGAAATTCATGTAGTGTTTGGATGCTCCAAGAAAGGTCCCATTGCCTGCCCACTACAAGGAAAGTTTGGTAATTTGTCGTGATTTTTGTACTATTTGGCCTTTTTTAATTAAAATTAAAAATTAAAAAAATAAATGGACACTTTTTGAAGTAAGAATGGCACTAGGGGTCAAAGGGTTATTAAACCTCAGATACTAAATGATATATAATTTAGAGGGGGATGAATAGGTTATTTTAAAAGATTTTATAACTTTAAACTTTTTTAATCAAATTCAATCAATTAATTAATTCAAATCTATTCAAATCAACCAAATAATCAATTAATAATATAAAGTAATAAACATAAATAAACAGAGTAAGAGATAGAAATTGTTCAGCCGATTTAGAGTGGTTCGGAGCTTCTCTACGCCTCTTACGTCCACTACTTTAAGCAACCTCGTTTGATGATTTTTCTTCCACTAACTTTAACCCTGAAGTTACAATAGTTTTGATACAAGGGATTTTGTTCTTCTTACACTAGTTTTGATACAAAGAATTGTGCCTTTAACTTAGTTTTAATAGGGATTACGTTTTAGTTTCATGGAATTGCGCCCAATAGTTTGTGGAAAATTATAAAGAAATTGTCTCATAAGCCTAATACAACAATAAGCTCTCAAAATCTCTCAAATGATTTACAATGTGTTTCTAGTGTATGTGTTTGATTCTCTCTTTTTGAGTCTTCAAATCATCTCAAATTTATAGTATTTGGAAAGAATTAGTCGTTAGGCTGATTTGAAAGTCGTTAGAGACTTTCTGAAAAATTACACGGGCGTATCGTTCTCTTGCACGGTTGTGCTTCCTTTATTCTACACTTCCAACGGTCAAATTGTATGTACACACGGTTGTGTGATTTCTTCACACGGTCATGTGTTAATTTTTCACGCATTTCTTCAGATTCTAGAAGGTAGCACGGGAAGCATGCACTCTCAGCACACGAGAAACACACGGTTAAACTTTTACTTTGCGCACGGGCATTTGTTTCTAATACACGGTCGTGTGTTATTATGCTTTGAATTTGTATTTATTTGGCACAACAACATGACACAGGCGTGTGAAATTTTTTTTCTCTTGACACATGGGAGTGTGTCTCATGCACATGAAAGTGTGCCCTATACACACGGGTGTGTGCCTCAAAACACACGGGTGTATGCCTTATCACACGGGTGTGTGCCTTATACACATGGTCGTGTGCCTCATGCACATGGGAGTATGCCTTACACATGATAGTGTATCTCATACATATGGTCATGTGCCTTCTTTAAGCGAATCTAAAGTGCAATAAAAGATAATATGATTGAGCAGTCTAATTACGCACGATCATGTGTTAGACAATTTTTGCAAAAAATAAACTCTTTGATCTTATTTGTCATATTCAATATATATATGCATGGATTTATTAGATATTTTAACATATGTTTTGCATCAATTCAAAATCCACAAGGGTCCAATAATCTCCCTCTTTTTGATTTGATGACAAAACTTATATTAAAATGCATTTAAGCACAATAAACATAAATTTCAAAAAAAATATTTCATCACAACAAAAAAATTTATGAATTTTGTTTATTTTAACATATCTAAGCATTCTCCCCCTTTTTGTTATAAATCAAAAAGGATATGCTAAATATCATACAACAAAATAAATTTTCTTCTCCTTTGAAAAAATAAGATATTACAATATGCACACATATGAATTTTTTCCCCTTATCAAATAAATTTTGCTCCCCTTTTTCAAAGATTATGATATCAGTTGTTGATAATAATATAAACACTCTCCCTTACAAGAACATCCATTTTCAATCAAGGAGCATTCAATTTTCATTCCTCCCCTTTTTTGAATGAACATATGTATTAAAATATATTTGCAGAAAATTAAGAATATATTAAACTGAAGCATTTTATGTAATTTGTGTCAAGCACGGTCGTGTTGATGAACTACACGGGCGTGTATGTTTGATTATAGGACATACACGGTCATGTTCCATATAAGCACGGGACCGTGACTAGGCAAATGCATCATGCATGGTCATGCAATCCACATGCACAGTCGTGTGTGCCCTATAAAACCTAGAAATTATGTAGAAAACTGCAGATTGACACATGGGGCTTTTCCAAAATGTTTTCAAATTTTTCAAAATTGATTTTTATCTAATTTAAAACATTGAAAACAAACTAAAAACATATTTCAAACATGTCTAAAATCCATTTAAGCACAATTGAACATATTTGAACTCATTTTGCAACTTTGGGGGAATTTAGGGGAATATAAAATATTTAAAGCATAATTTGATCAAAACACATCAAATATATCATTTTTGCATGTTTTGACCATGAGGAACATTTAATGTATGAATCCATGTCATTTGCAACCAACACAAACAAATTTGATCCAATCTTGACATGAATCCCAACATTGCACATGTTATAACATAAGCATTTATACATATCATATTTGCATTAATTTAGCTTAATCAATTACATAAGGTGAGTATAAATATACATATCAATTCAGCTCAGTTATAACATGACAAAAATCATCATCATTCAAGTAAAATATAAAAATAAGAATTTAGACACTTGGAATGATGGTTTATCTACACCACTTCTTTATTCATTTCTGGTATAGAAGCACAAGGAAACTCGTTCTTCTTCATCTTCATCATTCGAGTCTTCCTTGCTCAAGGCGACAAGCATTTTCTTCTTAAATTTCTTCTTGAATTTCTTCTTTGTCATTCTAGGACATTCTTACCGATAATGCCCTTCCTTTCCACACTCATAGCAAGTCACCACTTTTTCTTTCTTTTTCTTCTTTTCCTTGGAAAAGAACTTGTTGAACTTCTTGGAGAGCATATTTAGGTCTTCCTCATCTATTGGGCTCTCTTCTTCAGTTGAGTTGTCTTCATTTTCATTTGATTCTTCCTCAACCTAAAGTGCGATGTTCTTCTTCTCTTTCTTCTCTTTCTCCTTTTTCTTGGGCATCCATTTCATTTCGTGAGTTAAGAGACTTCCGATCAATTTGTCCATGCCCATGTTGGTCAAGTGCTTCGATTCCTCAATTGTCGTCACTTTCATGCTCCAAGCTTTCGACAATGACCTTAGAACCTTCTTGACCAACTCGACGATTTCAAATTTTTTTTTCAATCCTCTCAATTCGTTCATCAAATTCAAAAACCGCTTGTACATCTTTGTTATGTTTTTTTCATTTTTCATTTCAAATAATTCATATTCCCGGAAGAGAAGCTCCAACTTAGACTCCTTCACTTGGCTTGTTCCCTTATGAGTCATTTGGAGGATTGTCCAAGCTTCGTGTGCTGTTTCAAAAGAATAAACACAATTAAATTCCATAATATCTAAAGCACAAAACGACATATTTAATGTCCTTGAATTTAAACTCATTAATTTTTCATCATTTTCATTAAATTCGCTTTCATCCTTGGGCAAATTCGTATCTGGATTTATGGGAACAAAATCACCCTTATCAATAATTTTCTAAAACTTATAATCAATGGATTGTACAAAAAAATTCATACGAATTTTCTATTAACCATAGTTAACACTACAAAATAAGGGTGACCTAATTGAACTACCCCCTTCTTCGAAAGTTATTTTTTGAAAAATATTTGTCATGACAGTTTCGAAAACGGATCTTAAACTCTAAAATTCGTTAGATTTTCAAAAACAATAGCTCAAACTCTGATACCAATTGTTGAACATTAAATACTAAATAACAAATAATCTAGAGGGGAGTGAATAGGTTATTTTAAAAGCTTCTATAACTTTAAACTTTTTCAACCAAGTTCAATCAATTAATGAATTTGAATATATTCAAATCAACCAAACAATCAATTAATAATATAAAGCAATAAACATAAATAAAGAGAGTAAGAGATAGCAATTACTCAGCCGATATAGAGTTGTTCAGTGCTTTTCCACGCCTCCTACATCCACTACTTCAAGTAACCCCGTTTGAAGATTTTTCTTCCACTAATTTCAACCCCGAAGTTACAATAGTTTTGATACAATAGATTTCACCATTCTTACACTAGTTTTGATACAAGTAATTGCGTCATTAACTTGGTTTTAACAAGGATTACGCCCTACACTAGTTTCACAGAATTACGCCTAATGGTTTGTGAAAAATTACAAAAAAATTGCCTCACAAGGCTAATACAACAATAAGCTCTCAAAATCTCTCAAATGATTTACAATGTGTTTCTAGTGAAAGAAAATTTGGAGAAGAATAAAAGAATGAAAAATAAGAGTGTATGTGCTTGATTCTTTCTTTTTAAGTCTTCAGATTATCTTCAATTTATAGTATTTGGAAAGAATTAGCCATTAGAATAATTTGAGAGTTGTTGAAGACTTTCTGAAAAATTGCATGGTCGTGCTTCCTTTATTCTGCACTTCCAACGGCCAAATTTGTATGTACACACGGTTGTGTGATTTCTTCACACGGTCATGTGTTAATTTTTCATGCATTTCTTCAGATTTCAGAAGGTAGCACGAGAAGCATGCATTATCAGCACACGAGGAACACACGACTGAACTTTTGCTTTACACACGAGCGTTTATTTCTAATGCACGATCATGTGTTATTTTGCTTTCAATTTGTCTTTATTTGGCACGACAACATGACGCGAGCGTGTGAAAATTTTTTTCTCTTGACACATGGCAGTATGTCTCATACACATGGGAGTGTGCCCCATACACACGGGTGTGTGCCTTAAAACACACAGATGTATACCTTATCACATGGGTGTATGCTTTATACACATGGTCGTGTGCCTCATGCAGATAGGAGTATGCCTTACACATGGTTATATGTCATATACACATGGTCATGTGCCTTCTTTAAACGAATCTGAAGTGCAACAAAAGATAAAACGATTGTGCGGTCTAATTACGCATGATCATGTGTTAGACAATTTCTATAAAAAATAAACTTTTGATCCTATTTGTCATATTCATTATATATATGCATGGATCGGTTAGATATTTTAACAGATGTTTTGTATTAATTCAAAATCTATAAGGGTCCAACAAGGGCCACTAGGAAGAGTCCAATTTCATCTGATCTAATCTATATAAAATTCAATTAGATTATTTTAAATTTAAAAGAGTTAATTCAAAATCGGTTTGAAATCAATGCGTTAAGACGTTAATTTAATTTTAAAATAATTTAATATCAATTTTGATTTGAATCAATTCAAACTTAAATATTTACATCAAATTCAAATTTAATTCGTTTAATTTAAGTTTGAATTCAAATTCCAATAACTTGAATTGAATCGCACCCTATCACAAAGGCAATATATAACATATTTTACCTCCATAGAAATATGCATATTACAATTCCACCATATCTTCAATTTTCACATAATTTGGTTTTCAAGGTCTATTGAACTCATAAATTCGGGCCTGGCCTGAAGCGTCAAGTTTTATGTTTAAGCCTGATTTATTAAATATTATTGGGCTTCAAGCCCATATAGATTATTGGGCTGCCCAGTGAGCTGAAGAGAATAATTCTGAAGCCATATATAAAATTACTTTACCTGCTTTCGCGATGATTCCGCTTGCACGGAATCTGTACGGAAAACAGAAACGAGGGGTTTGAACCGAGGGAATGAATATAGAGATATCAACGATTAGAGGGCTTGTGGAAGTCGAAAGATTAACAGAGGTGGTTGTCGTAAGTGAGAATGACGACTAGAGTTTGGTTAGCTTAAAGATAGAGGGACGAAGGTGAAAGAAACAAGACAAAAGGGTGTTTATGCTACTTAAAATATTTTTTAAATTTTTGTTAATTTAAGTTATATGACAATTTTTTAAAAAATAAAACATTAAAAGTAAAATGATAATTTTATTTTCGGTCACTTTTTAAAGAATTTTTTACTACAAATTTTGATTTTGGGTAACAAAGTGTTTTTTATTCCATGGGATGGAAATGGGTTTTTAGGTCAAACCTTAAGTGGGAAAATGTAATTTACTCTAAAATCTCGAATTAGTTTTTAAGGTATTTTATAATTTTATTTATTTATTTTCAATTATAAATAAAATAAATAATTAAATTATTCAATAATACGATAAAACGATTATTTCTTTTATTTGTTAATATTTACTATTTACTATTTCAATATAAATATTTTTTAAAATTTTATGAGATTTTTTTTAATGTTCATCGACTTGAGAGAACTTGTCATTTAGATATTTACATTATAGTGACCATGACAAATCCCTTTCTCCCGATTTTAGTGGCTGCACTAAAATTGGCCAAGAAGTAAAGAAACAGATAGAGACCCCAAAAGAGAATAGGATCTATAAACAAAAGAAGGCCACACGACCCAAGGTTTTCTTAAATATTTGTTTTACCCAAAAATTTTTTAAAGTTAAATACCCACCTTCTTTCTAATTTTTTAATATTTTATATTAAAGGACTAAAAATTATTCCTAAACAAATAAATTGATATTAATATTAAAATAAAATTTAATTAATAATTATTAATATAATAATTAAAAATTAATAAAATTAAAATAAAATAAAAAGAATCGTTATCAACAATGTTATTGACAATGATGACTATAAAAAACCTAAATAGATGATAAAAAATATAACTTGAATGGATTGATGATTGGATTTTATCGACTAAATGATGAAGACGGTCAAATTTCGTCGTCTCTAGTGTCAGAAATGACCAAAAAAAATCAGTATGTATAAAATTGATCATTTTTTATTATTTTTAATGACAAAGACGATTAGATCTGACAACGACGATTAGATCTGACAACTTATATTAAATCTTTAATTATCAAATTTGATCACCTCCGTTATTAAGGTGATCAGATCTAGTTTTCAATACAATTAGGTGATCATTTCTAACCATTTAATTAGGTTTTTGACAGGTTGACAGCGATGGTTGTTTTTTTAATTTTTTTTATAATTTTTTTAAATGATAATATACTAATATTATTTTATATTTAAATATTTTTATAAATTTTATTTTATTATTTTATTATTTTTTAAATTCTATTTTATTTAAAATGACAAAAATACCTATTTGACTAATTAAATTTAACGATTGATCATCAAATTTAACTATCAATTTTGATCAATAGGTTGTTATTTGGTTTTTAAAAAGTTATTGAGTGATACACACGACGAAACCTTGGGTGGGATTAAGTAGTTCGACCATAAAAGAACACCCAAAAAAGGAAATCATAAAGCGATGAAATTGTGACAGGACGAGGATGTCCAAAACCAAATTAATGGAATGACCCACCAAAAGAAAACATATTTCTCTCTCATTTTCTCAGGGCTTTCACAAAAATTAATCCAAAAAAATAATGAAGGTAAGGTTTCCATAAAAAGAGCCATGGGTTTGAAATTTATTATCGATATATAAAAATAAATTTTTTAACTAATTTAATATAATAATTATGAAATTGATTATTAGATTCGAGATTTCACCTGTGATGTAGTGTGATTGAGTAATTTAACTGATTAATTTATCTATCATGTAATCATACAATGATATATCATTTCATATTTTTTATTAAATAAAATAATTTATTAAATCATTAAATAAATTTTTTTATAAATTAATACTAAATAATTTGAATCAAAAGTAGATTCGAGCCAAACTGTAGTTTAATTTGAATCTAAAACAAAGAGTTCAAATAATAAATAGTGATATCAAAGAACGATAAATTATTAAAAAAGGAGAAAAAGAAGAAAGGGAACTTGTGAAGAATTGTCAATAGATCCTTGAATTTGAACCAAACTGTCAAGTTGGAGCTTGAGTTCGAATTCAATTTAAGTCAAGTATTGATTCTAATCTAAACCAATTCGAACTTAAATCTATGCCTGCTCAAAATTCTTTTAGAAAGAGCTTTAAACATTAAAAAATTACTTTAATCTATAAACAAACTCAAAACTTGAACTCATAAAAAAGGGTTAAGGAGAATCAAGGAGATGGAAGGTTAATAGGAGGCAAAGCAGAGCCACTCATGGAAATATTTTTGAAGATTTTGAATAAAGTTGTTTGTGAATGGAGGAGGCACATAAATGTTCTTCTAGTCTTTTCTGTAGTAACTTCAAAGACCTGTGGTTCTTATGAGCTCTCTCCAATATCCATAAATATCAACCTTACAACATGGAAATTCTTTTTGACTTTTGATCACACTCTTGCTAATTTTCAATGTACAATGAAAATAAATTAACTCAAAATATCATTAGATACGACAATCGAATCAATCTCAAATTCACCATAAACAAGAGGATATGAAGTACACCTACAGAGGCCAAATCAAAACTAGACTGTTTCAAGTGAACTTGATTACACTTTTCTTCCAAGAACTTGATGAATTAGAGACATATTTACACACATATACCAGAAATTTTAACTATATATTAATTCCCACAATGTAGCAAAGATTAAATGGTTACAAAGTTTACTCAAAAGTCATATTGTGGAAGGCAAAGTTTATCCACATTAAACGAAAATGACAGTAGGGGAAAGCCCTATACTAGAAACTTACTTAAAAGACTGAAATAAAGCCAAGTCAGGATTACACTTTTCTTGTAAGAAAAACAAGTCATTTGCTTAAGCATTTTAACATACTACATAAACTTGCAAATTATCCTTCTAATTTGGTGCCATAACATCTCGGTTAGCTTCAACCTTGCTTGTTGAGAGAGAAGTTATTGAGAAGTTCATGCCTCTACTCTCTGGGGTGGACCCTTCCAGGGATTTTTTATGGATGGTGTATGGTGCCGCATTCATTGACCTGCATGCATGGAAAAATCTTAGTTCAATTAGCAGTTCTCCAGGACTAAACATGTTATATCAGCAAACTTGCTTCAAATCGTTCTGTGGAGAAATATCTAGTACAACTCACCTTTGCTTGCGCTTCTCCAAGAATAGAGCCAAGGATGCTTTCCGAGCCTGTGGAATAGCAGCATAAAAGTTTGAATGCCCTACAGACATCAAACACAGCAATGATAAATCAAATTAGTAAAATATCCAAGATGGTCAACAATAAACACATGAGCAAGGTGGTTTAATTTCTTGAAAAGATTTTTAAATAGCTTAGGAATTCGATAACTATAGTTTTTGTGACTTCAATTAACAGACGATGTTTACATCAGTAACTCAAAAGTTCAATATTCAAAATCATAATGGTTCTTCAATAAGACAAAGGTCATACCAGCAGGTATCACACTTGTCGAAGCAACAGAGCCCATCGCATTCGCCATATTTGGGGGTTCCAGTTTGCATATTGGAGTAGTTGCAATCCCTGTAGTTTTAGTAGTTATGGGCTCTTCAGTATTATTAGACCCACTTCCTGACTGAGAACCACTATGTGAAGAAACAGATAGAGGGCTCGAGAGACCAGATCCTGGTGTGGTGTTTATGGTCTGGTTCACAATAACAGCATCAACTGCTGCTGGCTTTGAGCTGGGTACCTGAGCTTGGACTTTTGACTGTGCTACAGCGGGGGTCGTGGAAGTTCCATTTCCAGCCAATAACATTATAGCCTGAGCCTGTAAAAGATGCCAAAATCAGCTTCATACTCAGTACAATTAACAAGAACCCAATTTTTTCCGAAAGTGAACGAATGAAAACCTTCTCAGGGGTGATCTCATCGTAGACGCTCACTGAACCTGCATAAAAGATTGTCATTTGAGCAGGAGCCCCGTTGATATTAACACCATTCCTGGTAAACAAATTTCAGTCAAGTTTCACACTTTTGGTTTCTTGCTTGTCTAAATGTTCATTTAAAGCAAATGGATTAAGACACTTGTAAGAATTACCATGGTTCAGTGGTCCCAACAGAGCCGACAGTGGGAAGAATTGATTGTGAGGTTGCAGTAGGGATCCCTCCAAGTAACTGTTGACTTGCATTAGCACCAACCAAATTCTGACCATTGGTACTGAAATGATTCTTGAAGAAAGGATTGTTCGCAGAAACTGAAATCCCCTGGTTTGAGATTGGAAAAGTCTTCACATCGTGAGGACGATGCAGAGAAGGCACATTGTTTTGCACAGAATAAGCAGTCAGGGAAATATGAGTCCCACCTTGCCTATCTAGATCGAACGATTTCTATTTAATAAAAACAAATGAAGGAAATAAAATGCCAGAATCAGTTTTTGCCAACAGCACCCAGGACACAGCTTTTGGATTTTTTCAAACAATCATGGAAATAATCATCCACCTTTTTGACTAAGGAAAAAAAAAATTCTTTTATTGTCAGTGTTCAAATCACCTTAGACTCATTTGGAATGCCTCTCATGCAGAACAAACTAAAGTACTTGATCACACTTAACTCAAAGAACACATGTATCTTAATATAACCATTGAAAGAAAGAAAAACAAACCTGAAATTCAGCTGTTGAACGTTTTTGACTTGGATCACATGCCTCCGCCGCTGAGATAGGCACGAACCCAGATGAAATCAAAGGATCAGAAGCAATCTTTTTGGCCTTATCATCTTGAACAACCTTAAAAGACATGAAGTGAGGAAGCGCAGAGGCCTTGTTAGAAAAAGACCACTGCATCCCTGACCCTTTGGCAATTCCTACAAACCCCAACAAGATTTAAATGTTCAGCAACATACACAGAAAGCTTAAACATATAAAAATAAAATTAAATAATAATCCTAACACCTATATATAAACTTTTAACTCCAAAATTAAGGAATTCTTCAAATTCACAGTATAAAGTAAAATCAGTTCACTCAACTTATTTGAAAATTACCACTTCATATCTTAATGTAACAAGCCATGAAAGCAACTCAAAATTACAAAACTGAATAAAAAAGGGCAAAAATTTAACAATTAAGAGATAAACAAATCAAACTGTCCAAAGTAACCGATGCTTTCTTAACCAAAAAGTAACAGAAGCTGAAATTGCAAGAAGAAAATATTCTAAAAACAAATAAACAGGAGAAAAAGCCAAATGATAAGAACATGCACTCACCTATTTCTCTGAACCCATCATCGTTAACCTCTTCCTTCACCATAGTTGATGGTTCTTTTAAGTTCAAACCCATGAAATCTCTCTCCATTTTCACTCTCAAAAGCTTCAAAATTCCAAACTAAAAGCTTAAAACTTCCTTCAAAAATCAATACAGAACCAAAAAAATAAAATCAACCCACCTCTTCACAAGAGAAAACAAACAAACAACAATAAAAGCTTTGAACTTCAGCAAAAGCCAGAGAGAGAGAGAAAGAGAAAAGCGGTTTTTCAATTCTATAACAGTGTGGTTTATTTATAAGATCTTGACCACTAATTTTTTAAAATTAGAAATGATTAAAATTAGAAATTAATTAATATTATATTCTTATCAACCGCTTTTCCTGTCACCGGTTTATCCGGTCAGGGAACTGGTTGGTCCGGTAACTTAACACGTGCTTTCACTCATTATCAAATTGGCGCCCACCTGTCGGTGGTATCGCACCTGTAATTCGCGTTGTCCATACATATTTTGACACGTATATTTGACATGTGAGTAGTTCTACTCGTGGCTTCAATGCCGAGCAAAAAGTTGTTAGACCACTTGGTCGACAATTAATCGGTAATATCTCTGATCAACTGCAGGCCGTAGTCTCGACTACTCGCCGCTTTTTTGTGCGAGTTGTGACTTAACGGCAGTTACAGTTGGACAGAGACTGTGATATTTCGTAAGAGGTTTCGCTCCAGATCCAACGGCTGAGATTTGATAAAAATATAAACACAGTTTAACTGAAATTTTGGCAAGAGTAATACTACTTTAATCGAAAAAAATATATTTACTTTATATATCAAAATTATTAATTTAAGTAATATAATAATTAATTAAATTATGTTGCATTATTTAATGTATAAATTCATCATTTTTTAAAATTAAAATAAGTTAGTGTGCATCGGATGGTCAAATTATAATTTCGGTGCAATTACAATAATCAATTCGTATTTTCTCGAATGTGATTTAATTTAAATTAAATATACAATCCTTTCTGTAAAAATAAAAATAATCAAAGATTATATAGTCATTGATTTTTTTAATATAATCTTTGTTAATAAATTTAGGTTTTCAACTAAATATTATAATTTACGAATTCAAAAATATAACTCAAACCCATTAGAGTGCATTATCTCGTTTATTTTCTATTGTCGATGATTATGCGATAAGTATTATAGAAAATAATTTAAATTTTGTTATAATTTTATATTTATTATTAAATTTTTTATACAAAACAATTATACTCCAAAAACAAAATAAATAACAATTATATTCTCAAAAAACAAAATAAATTAAATTAGAGGTGCAAATACATATAATCATATATTTGGGGTAAATTGTAAATTTTAATATTTTAGTGGCGTTAATAAAATTTTTAGAGTTTTTCAGTTTTGAAAAAAAAGTTTGAAAATATTTTTAAAATTCTTAAAATTTCAGTATACCCTAATAGTTTAAAAAATAACAATTGCATTATAAAAAAAATAAATTAAATTTGAAAATATCATAAATCATATATTTGGGATAGATTCTAAATTTTAAAATATTAGCGTTTTTTTATTTTAAAAAGTTTAAATGTGTTTTTAAAATTTTAATATGGCCCCAATATTTTAAAATAACAAGTACAGCAAAAAAATTAAATTAAGAGTATAAATGCATATAATAATCCAATGTTTGAAAATATATCGTAAATTTTGAAAATTTTAGAGGTGATAATAAAATTTTCGAGGGGTTTAGATGTCATTTTACTAAATATTCGAACTATTAAATTTAATTAAATATAATACCAATTTATAATTATTAATTTTTTTAGAACATTTAAACAAAACAACGTTTTTGTATTCTTTTATTATTATCATCCAAATACATTAATTATTTATACATACTAACTTTATAAGATATATTATTAATTTATAGCTAATAATATTTAAGGTAATTTATTTTAATGATAATATTTTATTTTTAATAATCTTAAATTATCTAAATCAAACACACCCTAAATAGAAAGCTTGGAATTCAACAAAATAAAATTAAAATCTGAAGTTACTTTTATTAAAAATATTATAGTGCACAAATTTAGGAAAATCTTGTCTGATTTTTTGGGTCACAAAATATAATTTTAGTAAAATAAAAAAACATATATTTTTTGATCAAAATAAATAAAAATCATTTTGGTAAATTAAATTTTTTTAAATTTGGTTTGAATCCAAATGCCAAAAATGTGAAACAAAATTTAATCATCTTGTATAATTACAGTCGGTAAGTTTCTTAAATAACAGACAACACGTGTTTCAATTTAGAAGAATCTATTGCTTTTGCTCTCCTCGTGATTTCTGACACATGTAAGTGTAGAGCACGCAGTAGGTGGAAAATTGTCCACAATTTTTTTATCCCACGTGCTTTTTTACTTGACATTACGCAATCGTATTTTCAATTTATTTTTATAAAATAAATAAATTTTATAATCGATAATTCCAAAGCCAGCCCGATAAGGCTAAAGAGTGGTTCAGAAATTTCCAAATTGGTTGAATTTAGAAATTTGTTAGGAAAAAAATATATTTAAATATTATGAGTTTTCCTAAATATTTTATATGTTATATTTTTAATATTTATTATATTAAATATTGTTTTCAGTTTTTTCATATAATATATTAAAAATAAATAATTTTTAACGTCTTTAACATATATTATTAGAGCTAAGATTAAATTCAAACAGAGTTAATTCAAGATTAAATTTTAATTCAATTTGAACGAGTTTGAATTTAACATATGCAAGTTTGCGAGTATAAATTCAAACTCAACTCACGAGCTTTGTAAGGTGAATAAATTAAATTAAAATTAATTAAAATAATATTGTTTTAAATACTAAAATTTAAATGATACTGTTTTAATTATTGGATATGTGTAATGACAAAATTTATGATATCGAATCTTTTATTAATATTTATGACACTGAAATTAAAATAGACGAAGTTATAATTATTTTTTAAATTTAAATTATTTATTAAAATAATATAACAAGTTTTTATAATTTAATAATTTTAATATTAATTGTAAACTTTCACTTTCAGGATATTTAGGAAATATCACACAATTTTTTTATTATTAAATTGAATTAATATTGAGAGATCTTATAAATATTTTGATTATAAATTAAAAAAATTATAAATTTACACATAAACAAATGATAATAATATGTCTATTAATCTGTAATTAATATTAAAATCTCTTAATCAAACACTTAAACACATTTATTATTAAATCAAGATTTGGGAGAAAGACCATTTGAGTGAAATGACAATTGACAATGATAAATAATTATCTTAATCCAAATTTTGAATAATTCCCAAGACAATGACATGGTTAACATGTGCAATCAATCAAGCCAGTTGGCATTTTTTTAGTGTTAAAATATTAATTTTATGAATAGAATAAAAGATGCTTTTGGACCAAGTAATGGTGTCTGCAATAATCAAGATTATTTAATAATAATTATAATATTAAAGAAGATTATTATAAGCTTAATCAGTAGGCACAATCAAGCTGATTAATTATTATATTATATGATTAAATACAATGCTTACCCAAGTGTTGTTACAATGCAAAAATCATTGTAATTGACTGGGACAAAGCCAAAAGCAAAAATTTATTAATTATTTTATTGATGCTTTTCAGAGCATACATTAATTAAATTATAAATCATAGTTGATTAATATTTAATTAATTATGATTTTTTATCTTATATCTCAAAAGAAGTTTTCTCAATGAGATTGTTTCTCGTAAAAATGTTTGAAATTATCGTTGTTAAAACTCTTTTTTATCTAAATAGGCATGTAAAATGCCTATCGGATAATTACAAAAATAATGAATGGATACGTCTTTTATCGATTAATTATTCAAAAAAATATAAAACCTCTTACTTAACTAGCAATAAGAACTTTATAAGACAATATATCTCTTTAATATTTACAAGATTTTTTATTTTTATATCTAAAGCATACGCTACTATTTTCTATCGAATCAGGTTCATATTATGCATAAGAATTCTCCTAAGTAAAACTATGTAAATAAAACTATCCAACCAATGTAGGAAACGATATAATTGAAATACCAGATTAATTAGATGGGATTTGACAATAAAAATTTCATTATCAATTATTATACATAATTTATAGTCTTCTGCAAGATATGTTATAATAATAACTATTAGAATATGAAAAGACTCGAATTAGTCTACTACAGATGTACAAAAATATTTAAAGAGTCAAATTGAGATAAGTAAAAGAAAAAGCTTAGACTTTAAAGTTTTTATGTTATTCGATCAGATGATTGGAATGTCTACGTTTATAATATTCTTACTAGTATGATTGTGGTACAATAACTATACAAAGAGTGATATTCCTTCCTCTTAGTGCTCTAGCCCTCTTCATATGAGCATCATTTTTTTTAGGATCTTAACACACGATTTTAAATTTAAGCATATGAAGTAAATTTAAAAATATGAAGTTATGTTTACATCAACGAAATTTTTATTTATGTAAAAGTTAATACTTTATTAGATAATTATTATGAAAATAGTGTCGCAAGATTCAATTAGATTTTTTCTTCGATAATTGCAAGAGAATTTTTTTTTTATATATAAATTACGTATTTAACATCGTTTAGACTTCAGTTGTCATATCGTTTGACTCTTGAATAAATTATATGTTTCGAATTGAAAAATTAATTAATCGTGGTTCATTATCTATTGTATTTTATTATACTTCCATATTTAATTTGGAAGTGCCCTATGTGGACCTCATGTCATGATCAAAAGCATAATAGTTATACAGAGACTTAGATTTGCTATAAGTAACCCATTTGAAAATTAACAAATTTTAATCTTTTTTTAGATTGTATCAATTGCATAAGGGTCATATCATGTCTCTCCATTTGTCAAAAAAAACATAGTTATTGTACCCTAAATGTAAAGAAAGAGTAATTTTCCATTATCCTATTTTTGGAAGCTAACTTTTACTTGCGTTCTGGTTTTTTATTGTGGATGTGTAAGGGGACGATAAGCTCATAAAAAGATATCAAAATAATATTGATTATATGATATATTCAATAATAATAATTATTAAAAACGTTTATCGTAAACATCAATTATATATGGTAAATTTTAGGATTACATAATGATTTTTAACAAAAAATTTTGATAATTAGTGTAAAATATATAAATAAATAAAAAAACCTTGGTTGAGAAATAATACCAAAGTTTTGAATTTTTAAACACAATTTAAATATATAAGTAAATGATTTATCTTTAACTAGGGTTTCTTTTTTCGAATTTTCAATAGATACAACTATTTATATAGATTTGAGAGATGAGACCTAACTCTAATAATAATTTTGTATATTGAGTAAGTTTAAGATCTAACTTCAAATTACTAGCAAGTGTACTGATTTATTTTGGGTATAGTATGGTTAAGTTTATAGGTTAATGGTTGAATTCACTTAGAAATCAACTTCAGTGAGTTAGGAAAGTAGATTGGTCTTTTTGATGGCTTTGTATGCAACTTGTGAAAGGAGCACGACTGTGCGTCTCTGGACGCACGCCCATGCGTTCCTTTGTCTTTATGCACGCCCGTGCATCTTGTCGTACGCATGTGCATGCATATTGATATATACAGTCAGATTTTTTTCTCTACTAGTTTTAGTCAGCTTCTTATCCATTTTCCCTTCCTTTCTCTCCAGTTAACTCTAACCAGTTGAGAGAGAGATTAGCCAACTTTTAGCAACTAATCCAACCAAGATTCAGCCAAAGATAGAGAGATTGAAGTCATTAGCAGTTTCAGGTAAGTACCTCCTTACCTTCCTTCCTGTTTCTAGAGTTTATGTTTCCTTGGTTGGGTTGATTCAGTTATAGAAGTATGTTTACAGTTTATTAGCTTGTTTATGAAATAATGATGATGAAATAGATTAAAGATTTGGAGCTCGAAGCATGCTTAGTTCCCTTAATGCATGTGTGTATGTATTTAAGGGTTTAGAGAGATATTGTTTGATTTGGTTGTGAATGATAGGGAAAATATGTTAATAACAATATATGTTGTATGTATGCATGTTATAGTATGTTCAATTTAAGTTTGATAAAGATTTGAGTCGAGGTGGTGATCTTGCATGTTTCAGTCATGGTCGTCGAAACAGAGCAGGATGCACGCCCGTGCACTCAAGAACACACGTCCGTGCATTCTTGTTTTAGTAGGGTCACGGTCATGCATGCTAGGCATGCATGACTGGATTATAGTAGGGTCATGACCGTGCGACTGAGGGTCACGACTGTGCATTAGCAGAAAAGAAGAGAATAAGCAAAATTTTTATAAGCTAACACGATTGGGTTGCATGACTAGCACACGACCTGTACACCTTCATGCACGTCTGTATGTTCGATGGTGCACACTCGTGATATGACTTATAATTATTTTCAAGCAGTCAGAAAATAAAATAAAATAATATAGTTTTTTATATAATAGATAAATACTAGCAGCACAGTGATATCTAGCAGAGGGTCCTATAAGAGCCCTTATGAAAGCTTAATTTGATGAACACTCTTTTCTTGACCAATCTCTGAATAGTAGCTTAGATTTAATTCTTGTTGTAATCTCCTTAAAAGTTGCTGCAAAATATCTCTATATATGCTTTATAGTAACCTCCAAGACATCCTTAAGTTACAATAAAAGTTTGCTTAAATACCTAAGGTTGAAGCCAAGTAAAATCCAATTTGGAATAGACAAAATTAATGTGGATTTTTGTCTTTGTGCCATGACACAATTTTTGTGCCTTGATCGTTATCACAAAACAAGCCATGATCTTCTCGTTTTGTCGCAGCATAATGTTTCTATCCCAATGCACTAGCTCTAGCTATGGCATAGGTTTCTTGCCTTAATTTCTTATTGCAACACAACTCTTTTTCTTTCTCCATTGTGCCTTCTTCGCTTGATCTTCTTAGACTTGACTCAAATTACTAGTTAGTTGTTTGTAAGTGTTTTTTTGGCTTACTTTCCATTGAATTCACCTAAAGTTATCATTTTCCACAAACCCATAATCCTGAAATATGCAAAATCAAAGGCAAAATATTTAATTCATTCTCTAAAACTCTATAAATCAACCATGAAATTCTAAGTGTGATAGACACTTATCAAGATTCTCAACCAGTTTTTTGCTAGTCCTTAGCAAAATAAGCGCACTAAAACTAAACTACAAAATAATTTAAAAGAAATAAAAATTAAACTATTATAAATTAACCTAACTTAACTAAACACTCTAACTAAGCTACCCGAATCTAACCGAAACTTAATCCTAAATCACTTTTACAGGTTGTTACAATTGTATTTAGTGTAGCAATAAACTTTTAAACTCTTAGGCGGCAAAAGTGGATGTGATATGTATCTAACTCCGAATCCAAGTGTGATTTCATAAACATCATCACCGATTCATGACTTGACACCTCCAAATTATCTCTTTAGCAAATACAAGCCTTTCCAAGTCGTTAAGACAAGAAAAAAAAGCTTACTCAGGTTTGATTAAAGCATTTGAAAGAGATTTCGGATCATTTCACATGATTTTTCCTAAAGCCTTTGGATCATACTCGGGATTTGCAAAATTCAAAAATGGTATACAAAAGAGTCAAAATTCATAAAATGGCTTCATACAAAGCCAAGGAAAAAAACAAAAATCAATTTGGATGAGAATCAGGCCAAAATAAAGTAAGAAACTGAAACAGCTCAAGTGCACTCCTGCGCACCTACTTGTGCATGCCTCTACTGCACACTTTTGCTCTGTGTGCATAAGATCGGTCATCTCATGCATGCCCATATGGGTGTGCTCCATGGTCACTTGCTATATGAGCAAGTGCATGCGTATCCCCATGCATCCAACGAGCACTTGCGCGCCCAGTGCTTGTAGCATCCTACACCCATGCTCCTACCTCAATGCCCATGCATCTGCACCTAAATTCTGCCTTTCAATCAATTTTCTACAATTTCAAGTCCCTTTTGCATGTTTTCGCTTCCAGAACTTCTCTAATGCATTTTCCTTCAAAATTTTGAGTTCTTGATAACTTTTAACACGGATTCAAATACCAATGACTTTCTAGATCAAACACTCAAATTGAAAATTTGAATCGAGACCAATTTAATCAAGAAAAAATTATATGAAGATATAAGCATGTGCAAATTATAAAATTTAAAATATGTTGATATTTAAATTATACATTGTAATTAAATTTAGAGAACTTATGTAATTTGTCTGTTGTGTTTTCTTTTATTTAATTTAAATTGTATTTAAGTTAACTAGGGTTAGCTAAATTTTAACCATGGTTTATAGCATGCCTATAAAACACCATATTTTCATTGTAAAAGGGGACTTTTAATGAATTAATGAAAATTTGAAGTCTTATGTCTATCTCTCTTGTGTTCTTAAAACCTTGTGTTCTTGTGAACCAAATTATATCATTTATCCAATTTTCATTGCAAGAAAGAAGTTAGTGGTGGAGATTTAATTTGGGGAATCTTGTATCAAGTTGATGGAAGCATCCTTTAGGCTTGAGTCAAGAATTCTTTATACTTGAATCACTTTCAAGTTGGTAAAGCATCTCCTTTATGCTTGAAGTTTGTTTCTTACAAATTTTTAGTTCATGTTATTAGTGTTGAATTGCTCATCATTTCCTAACATTTCTTGGTGATGTTTGATGGTGGAAATTGAAGTTTTGAAGCTTGCTTGAAGAGGTGATTGCTTGAAGTTGCATTGGTGTTAGATTTGGGTGGGAAAATTATATGAACTTGCATGACTTTGGAGTTTGTTTAGTGTTGAGTTTTTGGACCACCATTAGAATGCTATTTGACAATCATTTGAGAGGTTTAAGGGTTCCAATTCTTGATCAGGATGAATCGTAGTCTCATGAGAGTTTTCAACAATGCTACCTACAAACATCATTTTATCTAAACAAAAACTTAAACACAATTATACAACAAATAGATCAACTCACACAATTGTCTTATGAACTACAACAAACAATTAATACATAACTCACCAACTTCATCCTCCTTAAAAACATTTCAAAACATCACACCATTACTTTGTTGACTCTCATATCCATTCATTCACTAACTCATAACACAACCTCCAAGACATATTCATGCAAGAACCCACATGTACAAGTGATGGAAAACACATTTTATAAAACTTATGAGCTAAACAAACTTTTCAATCATCGTCCCTCGATATTTACTCATGACCACGCCTTGACCCTCCAAATTTCTTAAACTTCTTTACTCTAGCTACATATAATACTTAGTATATTTATTTATTACTATATTTCTCTCTTTTTTTTTTTTTAGGGCTTCCATTGGTTTTCTTAGGTCATGAACCAGTTTTTTTGTGCGAGTTCTAATACTTGTAATATCATCACTTTGTTATTCAACAAGTCACAACCCTAAAGTGCTTTACATACTATAATCTTAAGTCACCTTTCAATGCAAAGGTTACTTACGATGGATATACTAACCCCCAACCTATATGGCAACTAAGAATGGAGTAGTCAAACATTCAATTCATACAAATATTTTTTCATATTTCGTCAGTCTAGATATATCTATTCTATCTAGGAATCTTAGTAGTAGACATTTTCAACCATAATTTAAACAATGTCAAGTCAATATGGAGATTTTAATTTGTCACTTGTATCGATGGACACAATACATAAATAATTCTTTAGAGGGTGTTTTAAATTTTCTAAAATAATAATATGATAATTAAAACTTTTTATTATTTTATCAATATATTATTATTTTGTTTTTAAAAGATGTATCTTGAGATAAATTTTATATGAAAAATTAGATTTTTGATAAAAATATATTGAATTGTACCGAATCATATTTCTCTTGCTAATAACATGAAACCCAATAACATTTTATATTAAAAAAAATTATAATTAATGTAGGAAAATTTCCAACACCCGTACCGAGGTATTTTTATATCGCAAGCCTTCACATTTGAAAATGTCAACTTAGTGCTTTAATTTTTTTAATTTATTTTGTGGACTATGCACTAATTATTATTATAATTAACAAATTAAATCAGGTTATTAATTAATTAATTAATCTCTTGTGGTCCACATTGAGTTGACCAGACATTTGAATTCTTATTCTGTGGGCAATTGGAGAATTGCCATGACAAGGAAATTCAAGCTCAATTCTTTTATATTATCAAGGTGATTATAAAATTGGTAAATTGCATTAATTTATTTTGGGTGGGTAAATGCAAATTTTATATTTAATTTGCATATTATATTCTAATCCGGGGTGGAAGGTGACATTTTCTAAAGTTTAGGTTACTTAAAATAAACTATATATTATAATATCTTAGCATACGTATCATATCATACAATATAAATGAAAAATAATATATATTTTAAAATGTATTAAAAATTATATGATATAATATATATGACTAATACAAATCAATATGTATTTTTGGAAAAATAATGATGTGGTAGAAGTATATCAAATAATTTTAAAATTTCAAAATGTTTTATGATATTTTCTAAGTCGGCGAAATGTCAATTAAATTTTTTTTTATTATTTTATTATTGTCATTTAAAAAATTGTATTATATAATACAATGCAATACACTATACACAGTACAAAAAATAAATTTTAAATAGTATTACAAATAAATGACATGTCATTATATGATTGGATAATGAAATTGTTTAATTTATTAATAGTTTAAACTCATTTAATGACATAATGGTAAATTAATTTATCGGTAAAATATTATTTTATTCTAATGTGACTTAAGACGGGGGAATCATCCTAGACATTTTTAATATTATTTTTTATTTTCACAAATTAGGGTAAGTCAACCACTCCAATTAGAAAATATATCGAAGAGTTTTATTGGAAAGATTGTTGAAAGAGAGGGTTTAATTTTGGTTATATATTTTATTATAGTTTTTAGAGATGACAAAAAATAATGGAAATATGTTATAAGTACTTTATCTCGCTTTCAATCTGGATTCGTTTTTAGTCAAAATTTTTAGATTTTTTAACTTCAAATTAAATAATTACATTATTACCCTTGAATTCGGAACAAAACTCTAATTGCGAAAAATCAATACTAATACTCCTAAATATTTAATCACGTAATAATATATTAGTTTATTTTTGAATATAAAAACAATATTGATATTTTTTAATTTTTGAATTATTATAATTAATCGATAAATAAAATAATAGGTATTTAAAATTAATATTAGTTTTAGTTTTAATAACGCACACTTATAAATGTATATAACATCATTCTTAACCAATAGAAACGTCTTTGAAAATTGCTAGCATTAGTTTTTCAAAATTCAAAATTCAAAAAAAAAAGAATTTTGTGCCAAATTAAGAGTAGAGAAGAATTATGGCAAATTAAGACAAATTAAATAAATAATTAAAATGTGAAATAAAAGAAGCTTGCTAATAATATTTAAAGTCAAATATAAGGTGGGTGACAGCAAGATGAAAATTGAAAGAAAGTGCTATAAAATTGTGCAAGATTAGATTTTTTTATTGACAACTTTTTCCCAGTGACAAAGAAGGATCTCAAATAGTATCACTTTAAATTTTAAGATTCATCTCTCTTTTTAATTAGGGTTTGATTTGATCAAAACTTTTTAAGTTCAAATTCAAATTCAGATTAAACGAATCAATTTCGAACCCAAGATTAGGTTCATTTTCACAAATGAGCTGATTTCGAATCTCAATTTGTCATTTTCCAATCAATTTTGACTTGATTTTTTTAAATTTTATTCAATCTTAAATTGAGTTTTATTCAAATTTAATCTAGATCGAATTTAACCCTATTCTCAGTGTTCTTGATTGTTGTAGCATTGTATCTTAAGAGTATTAGGTGGATACTATATTTTTGTGATGGTATTGTCTCATTTCTACTTTGTTCTATTATAATTATACTATTCATATTAATTTTCTTGGGAAACGAACATCTTTTTTCATGCACGTTGTTCTAGTTAAGCTAGATGGTTTCATGAACTGTCTGTCCACTTAAACCTTTCTTCAATTCCTTCGATAAGACCAAGAGTTTTGGCTTGTAAAGGAAAATAAAAAAAATAAATAAGAAGCAAATTGAGCTCCTCTTTGTTAACAAATGGAAGACAAAATAATCATTTCATACAAAAAAAAAAAAAAGAAGATAATCTCATAGCCAAGCCATCCATAGTGGCAAAAATTCCAAGTATTTTTGGCAGCACATGGGCAAATTGCCTTATTTTGGGTCTTGAAGAAATCAAATTCAAGAAGATTTTTGGCATGTGATTTGATCATTTATGATCCAATCTCTCATCATTTTCAGTTTGTCAATTTTATGCTTGTGGGTCTCAAAGATTTTCTGTTCATAATAATATTTTGGATTGTGTGAAATTCTATAAAATAAAAATAAGAAAAGGAATTTTAAAATATTAATTTGGTTGGATTAGTTGACATGTCCTGTATGTTATGATTAGTTTGGATACTAATCTTTAGAATTCTATATATTATTTTTATTTTAATTAATCACATAAATAACCTACAGATATTTCAACTTAGAGTTGGATTTGAATAAAATCGAATTCAAATTTGACATAGTTTTTAGAGCCAAACTCGACTCGTTTAAGGTGAGATGAGTTCGAATTCAACTCAGTTTAATTTATTGACGATATTGTTTTGATACATATTAGTAAAAATAACATTATCTTTTTATCAAAACAAAGTCATTTTAATCAATTTGAAAGCTTCGTGAGTTGAGTTCATTACAAGCTTGAGTTCAATAAGTCAAGCTTGTGAATTCCAAGCTTGAGTTCTTGAAAGATATGTTTGTTCGAGCCAAGTTTATTCGATTTAAATCTAGTCCTATTCCAACTTGCTTTATAAATTTGAATTTGATTTCAACACTAAATATAGGTGTGAAATTAGAGTTCTTGGCTATAAGAAATAGGGGTGTATTGATTCGAAATGACCCATTCAATGGTCAACTCAAGCTTAAATTAAAACTAAAACAAAGATTGAAGTCAACTCACTTAATTAGTGATGAAATCCTTAGAAAAACTATTGGGAAACCCGCTAAAGAAGAAGGAAAAAAAATGATATGAATCCATCTTCGTTCTCGTTTACAAAATTAAAGATGACTTCAACAATCAAGTTTTTGATACCCTCAACCTGTATGTTAAGCCTTTAAAAGTGCATTTCAGTCATCTATGCTTAGCAAAGAAGGCCAAATGTGCCTCTGAAAGTCATAATTCTAACAATGCATAACAACATCAATGCCTTTCGGACTAGTGTGCATAATTTTTCCCAAGGCTTTCAGATCATGCTTATGACTTACAAAAGTCAAAAAGGGTATCAAAGAGTCAAAATTCATCAAATGACTTCATACAAAGCCAAGAAAAAAAAAGGGAAATCAATTCAAATGAGAAACTAGTTGAAATTGGTCACACAAAAAAATTTCTCTGTTTGGCGTCGCAACGCTATGCCTTAGCACCACGCTCCTACCTTGTGCATGCCCAAACACTGCCTTGTTGTGCATGCAAGTGTGTGCTCACACATGCTTGCGAGCGTGCCCTCACGTCCCAACACCATCACACCCAATGCTCACCTGTCTATGCATGCACACTTGTGCGTACCCTACGTCGCGACATGGTGCTGCAGTGCCCCATTTCTACCTCTTTCGGATTTTTTTGCATGTTTTTTGCTTCCAGAATTTCTCCAATGCACTATTCTTGATTTTTTTAGATTTTTAATGACTTTCAATATGAATTTGAATATCAATGACCTTTCGAATTGAATTCAGATAGTCAAGTTAAAAAATCGAATCCAAGACAACTTAATAAAGAAAAAGTGCAAGCATGCAAATTATGTCATTTTGAATATGTTTAAATTTAATTGTACATTGTAATTTGTAGTGACCCCCGCCCCAGGTCTATTGTGCGTAGCTATTTAAAATATATATATATATATATATATATATAGTAATAATAAAAATACGCCTATGACGGAGATCCCCACAAGGAAAAGAATATTACCTGCTGTTCAAAATACTTTAAAACTCTGAATACGGAAGCGTGAAATACAAATACTGTCATAAAATAAGTCATAATGACTTTTCTGAAAATCTCATACTACTCATGTATAAAATTATGTTATCCATACAGTACATACTATAATATAATACATACACATAAATACATGAGATACAAGTTATCAAGCATGCGAGCCGAAACATAAAACTAGCTGTTGAGCCATGTTCTCAAAACCTCACAGTTGCATCGTCACATCTCAGTCCCCAACTCACTAACCTGTAAAAGAGAAAGGAAGGGCAAGGGGTGAGTGATAAAATCACTCAGTAAGTATTTCCTATCTCTTACACAGACAAGTCATCAAGCAAAAACTGATCCTAGATTAAATCTCGAGTTCTCTGTTTACTGTTTTCTTATCAAACTTCGAGTTCTCTGCTTCTATATCATTTCAGAAAGCAAATATTAAATTTGATTTAATTGCGAAATTACGATTACTCCAAATCTGAAAATTAAAACAAAATAAAATAAAGAACCAATATTTGGTGCGGGTGAAGGACGTATACGGTATAAATAATACAAATGCACAAATAATGAAATTTACTGTCTAGTCTCTATATCTACAGGGTTCCAAACAAGATCAAACATAAACAAAATCAGCTGAACGTCCGTGAGATCAGTATCTGGAGGATATAATAATGTGATGTGCCCAATTCTGGAGAAATTTCGGTATCACTCCAGGGGTTCAATTATTTCCAGGAGTTCAATACATCGCCTTGTGAAGACAACCGAATCTGTCTCGATAGGTTTGAATTCGATCAGCGCCGAGGGGACCAAATCCTCTTCTTCTGAAGTAGTTTGTTTTTTCCCTGCTGCTAGAATCACTCGGTGTTTGATTATTACAGGATGTAACAGCACAAACTCTAAACCGGGTTCTTTCAGTGTCAAGCTCACAAACTGAAAACCAAAGAGAATGATCTTCAAATATCATCTTCTAAATACAGAATGAACAGATCTTTCTGTCTACTCTTGAATTTAGTAAAAGACCAAGCCCCAGTCTGAAACTGATAAAAATGCTAACGCATGACTGTAAATACTGACCTCATGGAGAGCACCACTCCGTCAGGAAACTGGATGCGGATAATAGTCCTGCTGTATCTCTTCTTGGCAGCTTTTGCCTGCTTTTCCCTATAAGACCTGGGAATCCATAGCTGTGATTCTTCAATCTTTTTCTTCCTCGTATTAGTTTCTCTCTTCAGCTCCGAAACTGATAGGTTCTAGAAGGAGTCTGGCAGCTCGATTCCTGCTGCCATGCTCTCAGGTACAGAGAAGAAAACCCCGGATCTAAAATAACCATATAAATTATTAGAAATTAATTAAAATTATATTCTTATTAACCGCTTTTGCGGTCCCAGGTTTATCTCGACATGCGTGGCTCTAATGCCGAGCAAATAGTAGTCTCGACTACTCGCCGCTTTTTTGAGCGAGTTGTGAGTTAACGGCCGTTACAGTTTGACAGAGACTGTGACATCTTGCAAGAGGCCTCGCCCCAGATCCAACGGGTGAGATTTGATAAAAACATAAACACGGTTTAGATGATAACTTTGTCAAACCCTTTTCAAATTCAATAATAGATGGAGAAAATAACATCTTGCGTAATAATGACGTGTCATTAATATATAAATTAATGTGTATTAGACTATAAATTATATTTATTAATTCATAATTTTTTGAATATATTTAATTTGAAATTAAATATATTATTATTTTTATAAAAATAATATAATTATTTATTATTTTAATATAATTTTTGTTAATTAATTTAGGTTTTCAATTAAATATTATAGTTTATGAATTTAAAAATGGGACTTATAATTACCTTGAATCCATTGCCTTGAGTTATCTTGTTTATCTTTCGTTATCGATTATAATGTGATAAATAATATAAGAGATAATCTGATTATTTTATTAATTTTAAGTATTAAAAATGTTATTAAGATAAAATTATAATAAAATTAAGATAATCTTAATTTTATTACAATTTTATCCTTACTACTAACTTTTTTAGACAAATTATTTTTATTTCTAATATGCTTTTAATAGTTTAAAAAATAACAAATTTTTTTTATAGGTAAAAAATTAATAAACAAAGAAAAACGGACAAGTCTGATACAACCTATATGAGCTTGAATCAAACAAAATGAGAAGAACGACCAAATGCCACCCCACGTTGTAGCCATATAGGAAGCTTGAGGCGAAAAATAGCGAGAAAAGGAACCAAGCCGAGATTCTCAAAGGTGAGCAGCAAAAGTATTCCAAGTTAAACCAAAAAAAAATCTAAATAATAATTATACCCTTAAAAAAAAACAAATTAAATTAAAGATGTACATGTTATATAATCTTATGTTTAGGAGTAAATTAAAAAAAATTAAATTTTTAAGGTTGTTAGTGAAATTTTTAGGAGGGTTTTTGATATTTGAAAAAAGTTTGAAGGTTTTTTTTTTTTTTAATTTTATTATTTATATGTTAGTTTAAAAAATAATAATTATATCTTAAAAATAAAATAAAATAAATTAAAAGTATAAATATCATATAATTATGTATTTAAGGGCAAATTATAAAACTTTTAAATTTTATATACCTCCAATAAAATTTAAAAAATAATAATTATTAAAATATTTAAATTAATTTAAATATCAATTTCTTTATAAAAACAAATTCAAATATTCAATCTTGAACTTGAGATCGGATTAAACTTAATCTATTTGAGTTAAACTCAACTCATTTAATCTAAATTCAGACAAAATTTCTATAAAATAATTCGAAAATTAAAACTGAAGAACAAAAAAATGATGTATACGCAATTTTTTATACCTATTTTGTACATAGAAACAGTATACCGTCATTTACTTTATATGTGATTAAGTTATTTTAAATTAAAATTTAATTATATATTGACACATTAACTATATACACAAAATATGTATCAAAAGTGTGTACACATAACATTATTTAATAAATATAATTATGTGCACACAATTTTTGTATATATTTTATATACTTAAATAATGTATTATTATGTGATTAATATTAATTTATATTTAATTCAAAGTTATTTAATTAATCGATAACACATCATTTAAATACATAAATATATACGAAAAATATATACATATATAACATTATTTCTGTTTAATGAAAAATTGTTAGTCAAAAAACTTATTTAGCCCTAGGGTTTTCCTTAATGACAAAGTGCTACTTATCAACTTTTCAAAACTCAAATATTTATCTATTAACTAAAGTTAACAGTCGAAAAAATATTTTTATATTTTTAATAACAAGAATTTAATAAAATAATTAAATAAATTTTATAAAAATATTAAAATAATAAATAAATAAAATTTTTAAATATTAAAAATTAAAAAAAGGCAACATCACTGCCTAAAATTGAATCAGATAATAAAAAAAAGATCACTTGATTCACAAGACGACTAAATCTAATTATCTAATTTGATAGGGACGACCATATTAATAGTGATTGGAAACAATTGCTTGACACAAAACTGATCATTTTCGACCGTTTTCAGCCATCGTTAATGATATAAATAGTTAGATTTGACTGTTCCATTGACCATTTAATTCAACTTTTAGTAGTATTTTTTTTATTTTTAATTATATTTTTTTTATTTAAATATTATTTCATATTTTTATTATAATTTTTTAATAAAAACATTTTGGTGATTTTATCAAAAATTGTGTTAAAATTAGATAAAAAATAATTCATATATAAATTTTTAAAAATTAAAAAATAAAATTTTGCCATCCAAGAAAATCATAGGAGAATAAGTCGATTGGCCAAAAATGTCCGTTGAAAGGAACCGGAGCTTGTCCTCAGCCAGAAAAAGTTAAACAGACAGCACGTGTTTTAATTTCGAAGAATCTATTGCTTTTACTCTTCCCCTGACTTCCACAATTTTTTTATCTCACGTGCTTTTTTCCTTGAAATTACGCAATATTATTTTCAATTTACTTTTATAAAATTTTATAACTGTTAATTCCAAAGCCCACTAAGGTCAAAGAGGTGTTGACATTTTCCAAATTGGTCCACAACTTTGTTTGGAAAAAAAAATTAAATTTAAATATTATGAGTTTTCCTAAATATATTTTCATAAATTATATTTTTATAAATTCATAATATATATTCCATTTTTACCATTTATTATATTAGTATCTGTTTTTAGTTTTATTTACATAATATATGGAAATAAATAATTTATTTTTAGTGTCTTTAACGTGTATTATTAGAGTTAGGATTAGCCTCGAACATAACCAACTTAAAATCAAGTTAGGTTAGCTCGAATTGGTTCGATTTTGGTATTCGCAAATTTGTGAGCTCAAACTTGAGAGCCAAAAAATTAAACTCAAATTGATTAAAATAATATTATTTTAATCAATATGTATCAAAAGAATATCGTTTTGATTACTTGATACGTTTGACAACAACATCTATAATATATAATCCTTATGATGTTTAAATAAGATGAATGAAGTTATAATTATTTTTATTTTAAATAGTTTATTACAATAAGATAAGATGTTTTTATGATTTACTAATTTTTACACTATTATCGGCCAATAACGACATTATGGACATAATTTTTTTATTATCTGTTCGAATCATATTATTTTCTCTTTCTCTTTATTTTGCATAGTAGTAACTATCAAGGTTTTTTATTGAATCTTTATCGTCGTTATCATAAGCTAATTTAAGTAAAACCCGAAAATTATATATTTTTAATTGATATAAAAAATTCTCATCAATATTTCGATTATGAATAAAGAAAACTTACAAATTACACGTTTATTAATCTCTGATAATTAATATTATAATCTCTTAATAAAAACCCTAAACACATTAACTACTAAATCAAGATTTGGTAAGAAAAAAATAGACCATTTGTGTAAAATGGCAATAGACAATGATAAATAATTGTTTTAATCCGATTTTGAATAACTGGGCCTTTTTTAGTGTTAAAATATTAATTTATGAATAGAATAAAGGATGCTTTTGGACCAAGAAATGGTGTATGCAATAATCAAGATTATTTATTGTTAATCATAATATTAATAAAGATTATTATAAGCTTAATTAGGTGGCACAATCAAGCTGAGTAATTATTATATTACATGATTAAATTATAATGGTTACCCTAGTATTGTTACAATGCAAAAGTCATTGTAAATGAAAGGGACAAAGGCAAAAGCAAAAATTTATAATTATTTTATGGATAATTTTCAGAGCCTACATTAATTAAATTAGAAATCATAATTAACCAAATATTTAATTGATTATGATTTTTTTTTTTTATCTTACATCTCAGAAGAAAAATTTTCAATGAGTTTGTTTCTCGTAAAAATGTTTGTAATTATAGATGTTAAAACCCTTTCTTATCTAAATTCGCATGTAGAATACGCAACCGGTAACCAACCATTAATCACAAAAAAACAATAAACATGTTTTTTATCTTTTAATCATTGAAAAACGTATAAAATGTTTTATTTAGATAATAAGGTTTTATTTATATAGTAAGAAGAACTCACAAGATAATGTATCTCATCAACATCTATAAAATCTTTTCCCTATTTTCCACTATATCTAAAAGAGCATGTTATTATTTTCTACAAAATAGAAATTATATTATGCATAAGAATTTTCTTATGAAATCAATACCCTTCAGGAGTAAAATTATATAAACAAAATTGCCAAACCAACGTAGGAAATAAGAAAATTGAAATAACAAATTAATTGGATGAGATTTGGTGATGTATTTTTTGTCATCAACTGATGTATATAATTTAGAGTCTTGTATAAGATATGATATAATCATAAATACTAAAATATGAGAAGATTTGAATAGGTCTGCTATGTGTATGTAAGAATATTTGAAGAGACAAGTTGATATAGATCAGGGAATTGAATAAGTGAATAAATTATTATTTGTTTGTATTTTATTATACTTGCATATTCAATTTGGAAGTGGTCTATGTGTACCTCATATCATGATCAGAAGCATAATAATTCTATAAAGGGCTTAGATTTGCTATGAGTAACCCTTTTGAAAATTAACAAAGGCCAAACAACTTATTCCCACCCAAGATTTCCTTAAATGATAAATTTCCATCTAAAAACTTTTAAAGAGTCAAATACTCATGCTTTATGATTTTTATTGTGTATATGGAGGGGGAACAATAACCTCCTATTACTACTTCAGTGTTGAATTGTGGTATGTTGAACTCTTAGGTGTTTTGATATAATAAAAATTATATTAAAATTATTAGTTTGTTTATGACGTGAATTGATTTATAGTCAAAAGAAAAAAATTTAATTTTACAAGATGCATGATTGTGTGTCTAGGCCGCATGATTATGTATGCAATGAATATGGACATACATGAGTTGCTGAATCATATAAGCATCTTGTGCTAAAATGCCAAGATGCACGACGGTGTATCATAAGGGAAGACATATTGCCAAGTCATCTAGTGTGTTGAACCCTTGATGTTTTGATGATGATAAAAATATGGTTAAGTTGCTAATTAATAATAATAATGTGATTGAGTTGATAATTAATCTCTTGCATGAAGTAATTCATGACAAAGAAGGGAGAAAGAAATTTATTTTTGCAGGTTATAGGTCTCGCACGACCGTGTGCTTTAGTAGCACGACCGTGCTTGACCAAACGGGTCCTCGTGTGTCCAAAACACGGGACCGTACGCCTGACTGTACAAGGTTCTGTAAAAATCTGGAAGAAATTTTCAGAACCAACACGGGCGTGTGTGCATGATGCACGACTGTGTGCATGCACAACACGGGCAACGCACTACCACCTTAACCGTGCAGCTCAACCGTGTGGAGTCAAAGGATCTCAAAAGTCAAGAACACGACCGTGTGCATAATTTATGAAGAGTACGGGAGATCAAGCTGTGCAAATGAAATCGTGCAGCAAGTCAAAGAAAAGGAGTCAACGCACGACCGTGCACGCTCAATACGTACGATCGTGCGTGATGACAAATAAGGACACTACCAAGAGCACTACCAAGAGCGCTACCAGGTTGTCGTGCAAGGCTGGTCATGTAAGGGTTTTAAGGCATTCATCTCACACACGACCATGCGAAAATGGCACACGACCGTGTGCTAGCAAAGACTCACCCGTGTGCTGCCAGTGCGCTCATAGTGCAGCCAAGCTGTGCAAGCTTCTGAAATTTTGGACAAAATTCTGAAGGATCGAAGCACGACCATGCATCTAAGGCACACAACCATGAAGGGTCGAAGCACGACTATGCGTCAAAGACACACGACCATGCATCATTGGCGCTAAGCTTTTAATTCGATCGTTGAGAGTCTAATAAAGCAATAAATGCAGCAAGCACGACCGTGTACTCAACGAGCATGACCGTACGCCTGGAAAATTTATTGCAGAACATACTTTTTCAACCACTTCAACGGATACAAAGCTAGCAAAACGGCTCCTTACCATTCTAGGCAATGAATGGGGTATAAAAGGAGAGCCATTTGAAGTGGAGAAGGTTACTGAAACGAATTACAAAATATCAAGCTTTCTACTTCATTATCTAATTGCTCTGTTTCTCTCTCTAAGCTCATACACTTATATTCTTGAGAGATCTGTTCTTAATTCTTGATTTCCAGCCTATTCAGAGGCAAACACAATCAACTTCTTATTTAATATAATCTTTGTAAAAAAGGCAAAATTCCCTTGTGGCAAAACTATTGTATCTTCAGGTGTTGAAGATAGTGGAAACTTCAATCGGGTTTGATTGAAGAAGAGGACGTAGGAGGCTTGTGTTCAAAGCTCCGAACCTCTATAAATTTGGCTGAGCACTCTCTAAACTCATTCTCTCTTTATTGTGTTTATTGTGCATTGAGTTTAATATTACTTTTGCTGTGGTTATTAATTTAGAATTTTAAATAATCCTATTCACCCCCCCTCTAGTATTATTTCTCTAGGTATTAAAAGTTTTTCAATTGGTATCAGAGCAAGGCTCTAGGAAATTTACAAAATCTAACGATTTTTAGAGTTAAAGATCCTTATAGAGAAATGGCTAGCACATCTGCACCTGTTTTTAGTGAAGGTCAATGCACTACTAGGCCACCATTGTTTTGTGGTGTAAACTACACTCAATGGAAGATTAGGATGAGATTACACATTAGGTCAATAGATTATAAGCTTTGGAAAATAATTGAACAAGGAGATTTTGTTCCTGTAGAGCCTAGAACTAGCTTACCTAAGGATGAAAATGATTATAATGATGAGGAGGAAAAACTATTAAGTTTAAATGCCAAATCTATTAACATATTATTTTGTGCTTTGGATTCTACAGAATTCAATAGAGTATCGTCTTGCGAATCCGCTAAGGAGGTGTGGACCATCCTTCAAACCACACATGAAGGAACAAGTCAAGTTAAAGAATCGAAGATTGAGCTCCTATTTAGAGAATATGAGCTGTTCGAAATGAAGGGGAACGAGAACATCACGGACATGTATAAAAGATTCTCCAACCTAGTCAATGATCTAAGAGGACTGGGAAAGAAGTTTGAAAATGTGGAATTAGTAAAGAAGATTTTAAGGTCTTTACCGGAATCTTCGACCATGAAAGTAACCGCGATAGAGGAGTCCAAAGATTTAACGAAACTAGGAATGGATGAGCTGATTGGAAGTTTGCTCACATTCGAAATGAAGAGAAAGCCAAAGGAGGATGAGAGCAAAAATACTAAGAGCATTGCTCTTAAGGCTGTAGAAGAAGAAAAAGAAAAATCCTCCATGGATGAGGAGAATGTCAGCCTACTGGCAAGGAGGTTTGGAAAATTCCTGTCAAGGAATAGGAAGATGAAAGGGAGAAGCAACTTCAAATCTAAAGGGAAAGAAAAAGAAGACAATGACAAAGAGGTGATTTGCTTCAAGTGCAAGAAGCCTGGACATATTAGACAAGACTATCCACTGCTGAAGAAAAAGAAGAAGGAGAATGATGAGAAAAGATACAAGAAAAAAGCTTTAGCTGCTACTTGGAGTGGTAGTGATGATTCTAGTGATGAGGAGGAAAGAGCTAATTTGTGTTTCATGGCTAAAAGTGATTTAGAAGATGATGAGGTATGTGAATCCAACTCATTTTCTTTTGATGAGTTGCAAGATGCATTTGATTCTTTGTTGCTAGAATTTAAGAATGTTAGCTCTAGGAACAAAATGTTAAAGAAAGAAATGAATTATGTAAAATTAAGTTTAGAAAAAGCTGAGAATGAATGTAAAAAGGTTTTAGAGGAGAAAACAAATGTTGAAAACAATTTGGAGTTACTTAGGAAAGAAAATGATGAGTTAAAAACTAATTTGAACAAATCAAATGAAATCCTTGAAAAATTTAAAATAGGAACTAAAAGGTTAGATGAGATGCTTGCATCTCAAAGAAGTGGATTAAACAAAGAAGGTTTAGGATATAATGGAAGTAATCCTTTTATAAACAATCATAGACTTCTAAAAAGGCCTAAATCAATTGAATTAAAATGTAAGTATTGCTTTTTTCATGGACATACTATTAGAAAATGTCCAATTATGAATGGCAAACCTTATAGAATAAAGAAGGTTTGGGTTCCTAAAGGGACAATTAAGACTAACCTTCCTGGACCCAAAACCATTTGGGTACCAAAAAAGACTTAAATATATGTCTTGTGTAGGTGTGCTTGGAAGTGAAGAGAAAGAAATCAAGCAAGTGGTACTTGGACAGTGGATGTTCAAGACATATGACCGGAAACAAGGATCTCTTCACATCATTGAAAGAAAAGGATGGGGGCAATGTCAACTTTGGAGACAATTCAAAGGGAAAAGTTGTTGGAATTGGCTCCATAGGTAACTTTTCACTTTGTATTAATGATGTTTTGTATGTTGAAGGCCTTAAACATAATTTACTAAGTATTAGTCAATTATGTGATAAGGTTTTCAAAGTTTGCTTTCATGCCTTGTGTTGTGAGATTATTGATAAAAGCACTAATAACATTGCATTCATAGGACATAGGCATTCAAATGTGTATGTCATTGATTTACGTAGCATTGCATCTAATGATTTATGTCTCATGTCAACCAAGGAGGAAGACATGTGGCTGTGGCATAGAAGATTAGGACATGCAAGCATTGATGTTTTGGAAATTGTCTAAAAAGGATTTAGTCAAAGGTTTGCCAAAACTTGTTTTTAAAAAAGATAGAATTTGTGATGCATGTGCTTTAGGAAAACAAACAAGAACATCTTTTAAAAGCAAAAATGTTGTTTCTACATCTAGACCTCTTCAACTATTGCATATGGATTTATGTGGACCTTCTAGAACCTTGAGTTTAGGAGGAAAACGGTACTGCTTTGTAATAGTTGATGATTTTTCAAGATTTAAATGGGTTTTGTTACTTGCTCATAAAGATGAAGCTTTTAAAATGTTTGTGCCATTCATTAGGAAATTATAAAACCAAGTAGGTTATGCAATTACTTGCATTAGAAGTGATCATGGAAAAGAATTTGAAAATTCATATTTTGAAGCATATTGTGATGAGCATGGCATTGAACATAATTTTTCAGCCCCTAGGACATCTCAACAAAATGGAGTTGTTGAGAGAAGGAATAGAACCTTAGTAGAAATGGCTAAGATCATGTTGTGTGAACATGATTTGCCAAAATCTTTTTGGGGTGAAGCCATAAACACTTCATGCTATATCATCAATAGAGCCATGATTAGGCCAATCCTTAAGAAAACTCCTTATGAGTTATTCAAAGGGAAAAAGCCTAATATTTCATATTTTCATCCATTTGGTTGCAAATGCTTTGTACTCAACAATGGAAAGGATAACTTAGGAAAATTTGATGCTAAGTCGGATGAAACAATTTTCCTAGGATATTCTTCCACCTCTAAGGCGTATAGAGTCTTCAACAAAAGGACACTTGTTGTTGAAGAATCTATACATGTGTTATTTGATGAATCTTCTTCTAAGTGTGTAGATAGATCAAATGATGATGAAGTGGTGGAGCTCATGGAAGACCTCAAGCTAAATGATGGCCCCACTCCTAAAGAAGAAGAAAATCAAATTGTGGAAGCACCCCAAGATGATATGCTTGTGCAACCACAAGAAGTGCAAAAGGAGACCTCCTTCCCAAGAGTAAAAGATGAGATTAAAGAAGGAAGGATCATTGGTGACCCAACCCAAGGGGTAAGGACAAGGGCTTCAATCAAGAACACTTGTGAATTTGTGGCATTCTTGTCACAAATGGAGCCTAAGAAGGTAGATGAAGCCTTGAATGATGAGAGTTGGGTGTTGGCCATGTAAAAGGAGTTGAACCAATTTGAGAGGAACCATGTATGAGAGCTAGTTCCTAGGCCAACGGATCATCCCACTATCGGCACAAAATGGGTATACCGAAACAAGGTGGATGAATCCGAAATTGTTACAAGAAACAAGGCAAGACTAGTTGCCCAAGGCTACTCTCAAGAGGAAGGTATTGATTTCGATGAAACCTATGCCCCCGTAGCTAGATTAGAGGCAATTACGATATTGATTGCTTATGCATGTCATTTAAACTTTAAACTTTTTCAAATGGATGTCAAAAGTGCTTTTCTAAATGGTTTTATTCAAGAGGAGGTGTATGTAGAACAACCTCCCGGTTTTAAAAATCCAAGTTTTCCAAACCATGTTTTTAAATTAAGAAAAGCTCTTTATGGTTTGAAACAAGCTCCTAGAGCTTGGTATGAAAGGTTAAGTACATTTTTAATTGAAAATGGTTTTTCAAAAGGAAAGGTGGATACCACCTTGTTTATCAAGAAACATAAGCATGACATCTTAATTGCTCAAATCTATGTAGATGATATCATCTTCGGTGCTACTAATGAATCTCTATGTAGAGATTTTTCTAAGATGATGCAGGGGGAATTTGAGATGAGCATAATGGGAGAATTAAACTACTTCCTTGGGCTGCAAATCAAACAAATGAAGGAAGGAACATTGCTCACTCAATCAAAGTATACTCAAGACCTCATCAAAAGGTTCAACATGCATGAGACCAAGGATCAACCAACACCAATGAGCACTTCAACACAGATCGATAAAGATGAGGGAGGTAAAAGTGTTGATACAAAGTTATATAGAAGCATGATAGGTGCTTTATTATATTTGACTGCATCTAGACCAGACATATTGTTTAGTGTATGCATGTGTGCACGTTTTCAAGCAAATCCTAAGGAATCGCATTTGAATGCAGTGAAACGAATCTTGAGATATCTTAAGGGGACACCGAATGTTGGTTTATGGTACCCTAAGAACTCAATATTCTAATTACGTGCCTTTTCAGATGCTGATTTCGGAGGCTGCAAAATTGATAGGAAAAGCACTAGTGAAACATGTCAATTCTTAGGAAACATATTAGTTTCATGGTTTTCAAAAAAGTAAAATTCGGTTGCAACTTCTACTACAAAAGCCGAATATGTTTTCGCGGCTAGTTGTTGTGCCCAAATTCTTTGGATGAAACAACAACTTTCTGATTTTGGTTTCAAAATAGTGAAAACTCCCATATTTTGTGATAATACTAGTGCTATTCAACTTTCGAAAAATCTCATTTTGCATTCTAGAACAAAACACATAGATATTAGGCATCATTTCTTGCGTGATCATGTTAGCAAAGGTGATATTGTGCTTGAATTTATTGACAGTAACCACCAATTAGCTGATATCTTTACCAAGCCTCTAGACAAGGAGAAATTTGCCTACATAAGGAG
>JAJEJH010000740.1:0-98481 GCA_026122585.1 Anacardium occidentale | reverse complement strand
AATAAATGCTCATATATTGCTTATCTGAAGCAATTAGATCATTTATCTAAATTCCCATGTTTAATTAATCAATAAATATTAATTTTCTGAAAAACTGCTGATGCACGGGTGTGCATGGAACGTGCACGGGCGTGCACCATGACGCACGGGACCGTGCGCTGGTCGTGCGCCTGGTCGTGCAAGCTACTGGAATTTTCTGGAAAAGCATTCATTATAACGCATGCATGGGCGTGCGTATGCGGACTCACGGGCGTGCATGTGCATTATCTGGTTGTGCATACCGCGTACACACGGGCGTGCATCTGGAAAAACAAAGACTCACGGGCGTGCATGATGGTGCACGGTCGTGCGTCTGGTTCTTCAACAAAGCACCGCCTAGAAACTTGCCTCAAATGCATACCAATTCTCATTCAATTGCAATCACACTTCAATATCACATTCCCAGCATCACAAACAACACAATGCAAGCTCCATAAGCAACATGCATCATCAATCATGAGATCTACCATGGAAACATCTTCTTTCTCTCACTAAAGCCATACATTCACACATGCATGCTTCAAAGGTGGAAATTCATCACCAAAAATCGGCATGCAAAGCCATATAAGCATTCCAAACAATCATCAACATGCAATCAATTCATCCATGGCATCAAAACTCATCAAACAAGCCAGGAATCTCAAGGAAAAGGTAAGAGAACACTTACCTCTCTCCATGCTTTGGAAGGCTAACACAAATCTCTAATCTCTTTGCTCTCTAACCGGATTGGGAGCCAATTGCTGCTGGATTTCCTCTCTAGGCACGGGAGGAACTGCTGAAATGAAGAGAGAATTGGTTTAAGAGAAATTGGGTGAGAAAAGAATCTAAGTCTCACGGCTCACTAACTTATATACTAGGCCATGCACGGGCGTGCACCAATGATGCACGGTCGTGCACCAATGATGCACGGTCGTGCACCAGGGAAAATAAGCATTACTTATTTCCTGCTCACTTGCCTGATCGAATCCTTCCGAAAGGATTCCAACGAAAGCCACACGGCTCCGAAAACTTACCAACTCACCCCTGGACTTATCTAGACTCCAAATCTCTATCCGAATCTCAATTCTAACCCAGAAATTCTACCCCTAAGGGCTTCCGAATCTAGGATGCTACACTAAATGCTAGTAATCATGCATGATATGCTATTTTCTGATGTTAAATCTGAGTTCTGTGTGCTTAGAATTAGCTTAGAGTGACTTAATTCTCTTTTAATCTCTTTTTCTGATTTTCTGAAGGTGCACGGGCGTGCGTTCTGGCCTGCACAGGTGTGCGGCAAGGTACACGAGACCGTGTCCCTATCGTGCTGTTGGGCGTGCAACGTTCTGGAATAATTTCATGAAAATTGGGCAGGGCACACGGGCATGTGGGACAACACACGGGCGTGCATACTGAGGTACACGGGCGTGTATTGCACTGCATGGGCGTGTGGCTGCCTTCTTCTTCTTCTTCCTGTGTCTCGCATACAAGGGCGTGTGGAATTAGGGGAAAGCACATGGGCGTGTGTACTCGGGCACAGGGCGTGTGTCTGGGTTTCTACACGCACACGGCCAACATACACGGCCGTGTCCATGCAGAATCTGAGGCCACACAGGCGTGCCTCACGGGCGCACGGGCGTGTGCTCAACTCAAATTCTACAGAACGCGTCTGGAAATCCAAAAATTCCCACACCAACTCATCCACACTCCAAATCATCAAACATAAACACATACTACTGCTGCTAGCACGCATTAAAATCATCATATCATCATCTCAAACACGCCAATGACATACATAAAGCATATATCATCTGGAAACAGTATATATGCATATAAATCATGGAAAACCACTCAATCATCCAATCATGCATCATATCAAGCTCAAGCATGCTGGAAATATCTTAAACAAGCACACATAACATTCTTATACACTGGAAACAGCCAATCAGGCTCTGAACTCAGCGAAAGAGGTAAGGAAAACACTTACCTCACGTCATGGAAGCTCTATCTCTCTCTCTGAAAGACTCTAGATCCCTAATCTGAAGCTGAGCTACTGGGGGATCTCTCTCTGGAACTTTAGGGTTCACTGGAGCTGAGGAAGAAGAAGAGAGAAACTGGAAATAAGCTGGGAGCTGAAATCTGCGCAACTGAAAGAAATAAAACTAATAAATCTAGCTGAGACAAGACACACGGTCGTGTGTCCTAGGCACACGGTCGTGTGTGCGGTGGAAAATAACCATTTCCACCCACCTTTGCGCAGAAACACTAACTAAGCCCCAAAGGACTTCTAAAATGACTCTTCTACCCCCTGAAACTTTCTAAAATGGCAATTCTACCCCTTGGGTCATTACAGAAACAGATTTCTAACTGAGAAATCTCTCTTCTAACCCCGATTCAAGGCCTAAAAGGACCGTTCTAACCTCGGGCTGTTACATAGACTTATTCCCACCTAAGGTTTCCCTAAATGAAAATTTTCCATCCCAAAATTTCTAAAAAGGTCAAATACTCGTTTGTTAATTAAGTTTTATTCAATTTTATTAACATTTTAATGCAATAACTAAAATGCCCTCCACTAAAAAGATAAATAATATTAATACAAAAACAAAAAAATTAAATAATTCATAAATAATATTAATAAGTATAAATTCAATTAAATTAAAAAAACGGTCATTGTTACTAACAATTGTGGTTACCGTAAACCTAATCAGATAGTCAAAAATAGTCACCTAGTTTAATTGATGACCGGATCTAATTGCCTTAATAGCTAAGTCAGAGATAGCTAGAAAAAACCATTAATCAAAGCAAATAATCGTCTCAGATCACCTAGTTAGGCTTACAAAATTTTGTTTTAAAATTTTTATTAATTTTTAAAACTTTTATTAATTTATTAAATTTTTAATTATTACTTTAATATCATTTTTATATTTTAATTAATTTTATAAAATTAGTTTTATAATTTTTTTAAATTTTTAATTAAAAAGATAAAAATATTCTTTTGTTAGTTAAATTTAATGATTAATTGTAATATTTGACTTTATTTAAAAAGATAAAAATATTCTTTTATTAGTTAAATTTAACGGTTGACTATAAAATTTGACCATTAACTTTAATCAAGGATGGGTGCCTGGTCTTCTAAAAAATTTTGAAATGGAAGTTTGTTATCGAGGGAAACCCTAGGTGAAAAGAAGTCTTTTGACTTTTAAAAAAATATAAACTCTTAAAATAATTAAAATAATTAATTGAATTGGTCAACCAAAACAATGCTGAGAATCTTTTTAATGGCACATTCAATTTAGATTCTTCAAATGACAAAAAAATAATTTAAAAAAATTATATAAAAACATATGTTAACATATAGTTTTATTCTTGAATTAAATGTGTAAACAAATTTTTTTTGAATTAAAATTGTTTAGCTATATTTCATAAAACATATTCAGAATCACCTAATTATATAACAACACGTCAATAGTAAAATTATACATAGTTTTACCATAGAAATTATATCTAGAATAGAATCTCACTACAATATAATTCATAATAGGATATCAAAATTACAACTTTAACCTTAAATTTGGCCAATCATAACATAAATAGTTGCTTTTATTTTTATCATTATTTTATAATAATGTATTAATATATTTATATTTGTTAATAATATTAGATAAATTGATTTATCAATTAAATTATGATACAATGTTTCAATAGAAAACACTCTTGGTTATTTACCCATCATTATCAATAATTTTTAAGAGAAAGTTTTAATTAATTATTTTTAATGTGAGACTCTTTCCAATCATATGGATTGTTATATTGAAATGACTATATCTTTTTGTCTAACCATTTGAATTAAAAATTAAAATTATTAGTATAAACTCAGTTCAAATAAACAATGAAAAAAATAATAATTAGACTATTTTTACTAATTTTTTATGGATTATATATATATATGTTTAAAAAATAAAAAATGTTTAAGCTCAAAATCTATAATGTAAGTAACTAAATGCAATAAATAATAATTAGTTTGTAATATTCTGAAGCTAGAATGATTTTTTTAAACTAATTTAAAAAAATTGAAGTTAAAGTAAGATTTTATGATAGAATATAGAATTAAGAGGATTCATGCATAAAATAGTTATTTAAAAGCTATATATGACATATACATGAGTCTTCTTAGGAGACTTGTTCATATGCAACATGGAAAGAGCTAGAAATATGAGATTTTCATAGGAGCATGATCATGCATTTTCTGGACACACAATCATGCGTCCAAACTGTGATTACCACCATATATAAAGCAAAATTTTCTTTCATTTTCAGATAAAATTTTACCTAGTTATCTTCTTTTTCCCAAAGAACCTTAACCCTAGAGTTGAGAGAAAACAACCAATAGTAGCAAACCCAACCAAAGAGTGAGATTCTACTATAAAGAGAGATAGCATCCATAGCAAAAGGAGAATGTTTTCTGTAACATCACAAGGTTAAAATTGTTCTTTTAGGTTGGAAATATGGTGTTAGAAGTGAGATTTATAATAAAAATATATTTGAGATAGTTCAGGGGGTAAAATAGTCATTTTTATAACTTGTGTGGCAAGTGCATAGTCTATTTGGGAGACTTTTTCATGCAAAGCACCAAAATGTGAAAATTTTATATTTTTCCACCATGCACAACCATGTGCCTAAAGGAGCACAACTATGTATGCCTATTGTTTTTGTCACCATATATAAAGTCATCATTATCTTGTTTTCAAATTAATGTTTACCCAATTTTCTTCTAAAATTTCAATGAATCTTAACCCTAGGCAAAAAAGCCAACAACAAAAAGCTCTAAACCAAGCCCAAAGAGTGAAATTTTTTTATAGAGAGAGAGAGAGAAGCATAATAGTTATGACAAGAGGTAAGTGTTTTCTTACATCTTTTATCTTGTTTCATAGCATGTATTCCTATTTGGCTTGGTTGTTATGTTGTTTGTTGTATGTTTGATGCTTGTTTAGCATAACAAAGTGTTGTGATGATGATTTAGACACATATAGATAGAGTTATTGTTTTAGAATCTTGGTATATGTATATACATGTCTTGATGCTTGATTTTGGGAGATTTGATGTGTGTAACATAAGTTTGGATGAGTTTGATGAAATAGACATGTTCATAGCTGATGTATGAAGCTTACAAAGCTATTGGATTGAGATTAAAAGTGTTTTGGTTGAGATTTGACCAGGTTTTAGACATTTTAGACGTGATATTGTAAAAATAGGGTATGACACATGACTGTGTGTCTGATACTGTATAGTCCTCTTTTTGTAATACCACAATCGCATTTGTTGGTTGTATGCATTTAAGAGACTTGGTGCATGATCATGCTTATAGGGGTCATAGTCATGTATCAAGTTTTGTTTTGTCAGATCATGTAATAGGTCACAATCATGAGAGACAAGAAACCTGCATGCCTATGTGATACGAAGGACACGATCATCTAACAGCATGCACAACTATGTGTGCTTGTCCTTTGTCATATAGTCGTGTAATAAACCAAAAATTTATAAAAACTAACAAGTTGTACACACAACCATACACACAACCATGCATCTTATGCACGACTATACGTCTAGGTATACACGATTGTATAGCAAGTGAAAAGTCATAGATTATAGGACACCCCAGATAGGTATTACTGTTCACTACTTTATATAATATAATAATAAATAAATAAATAAAATAAGGTCAATAATACCCAATCGAAATGCCTAAACTGAACGGATATGTCGCAGCGAAAAACTTGAGGTATAACTGTATACATACATATACATGCCCAAATAAAAACTTGATTATATTAACATATTCGCGGAAAGTGTGTGTGATAAAACATGTACATGAACATGCAATAAAAACTGTACAAGCATACAAACCAAAGCATGCTGCAATACAAAAGCAATTGGATCCCAGAAGACAGTCAACTCCTCCTCCCAGCCCCAACATACTAACCTGTAAGAGAAAAAAAAGTAGAGAGTGTGTGATATATTCACCCAATAAGCGCTTCCTATCTCAGACCCTAAACCAATCCTTCTCGAAGGATTGCCACATCCTCTCATACAGAACATACTTATTCTGCCATTCCTATCTTTTTTGACTGGATACTGCCTCATGTCAGGTGGTAAAATACGTATATGGGTATACATAAACAACCTAGAATGAAGAGAAATCTGAACGGTCTAACTTGACTCACTAATCTCTCTTACTGATAGTCCTTATCTTTACTGTTCTGTTCTGTTACTTGCTTTCTGTAATTCACGTGTCATTACGTGGCTTTTCATGTTCTAATATTCTACTGTTCGTGTCTTTTACACGGTGTTTCATATTTTGTCCATTTACTATTTCTTACTGTCTTATCATTCTCTGAATGATATGTTGATGTGTTATATAATAATGACATGCTATACAATATGCTGAAAACATAACTAGGCCTACTAAAAATAGTTTTCTGAAAACTGTTTATTGAAAACTATACTATTGGATCCTGGGATCCCATATCTGAAAATCATATGAAAGCTTCATCTGAAAGTTATGCTGAAAACTGTATACCCTAGGGTACCATGCTATGCTGAAAACTGTGTTGTGCAGACTAATGAATACAGGGATTCGACACCCTAGCCATGTGAGTCTCCTATGTAAACATGCGTCATAAACTGTATGAGACACATGATGCCTCTAAGTCTTGGCCTGAATACTGAACTGAACTAAGTGTCTCACGCTATAACTACATCTGATCCTGGGATCAGGAAACCTATAATCTACTAACTGAGCACCCCGATAAATGCCAATACATAGGGCTAATAATGAGCATATAGCTCCTGATGCAACGGGAATACTGAAACTCACAAGTGTCCCCTCGTATTCACCCTTGAAATCTATGTTTTTCAGCTGAAAACATGAATTCAGATCCTTGGATCCATTTCTGAAAACTTTGTATGGCATGTCATGTTATGCTGTGTGTATGATGCATCATATATGCTTATTTGAGCTCATTTTACTGTTTTCTATAGCTTGGATAGCTTTTACTATGTACATTTCTTATTTAAAGCTTAATTTCTTTTTTCTGCCTGACGCACAGGCGTACGTGTCGTGTGCACGAGCGTGCATGAATGTGCATGGGACCGTGAGCAAGTCGTGTATGGGATCGTGTGCGGTTCTATGATTTTTTTGGCAAAATTCTCATTTTCTCTTGGTGCACGGGCGTGCATCAACATGCACGGTCGTGACCCTACAAAGTAGGTCATGCACGGCTACATGAACACGACTGTGACTATGTAGAAAAGGCAGTATGCACGGGCATGCGTTATGCATGCACAGGCGTGCGTCCTGCTCTACACTTCCATGACCTCTTGGAATCAACTCGATTCCCAGCCAAATCTCATCTCAAACTCAAATTAACATTTCCCACATGTAAAACACTTCATATACATATGCTATTGCAGCCAATAACACAATTTCTCATGCTCAAGCATCCAACCCATTCCAAAAACATATATATCAAACATATTCTCACACATAACATATATATATGCATCCATCATCATCATAATCATCTCAAATCATCATCAGCACACAAGGAGAACATCACAAGCATGCTGGAAACAAATCTCATGCATCAAAACAAGCATCAAGCATATCAAAACACAAGGGAAAGAGGTAAGAAGCACTTACCTCTGGACATGCTTTCTTTCTCAAGCAAAACATAAAATCAAGCTGGATTGGATGGTCCTGGATGTTGCTCTTCCCTCCTAGGGTTGGTATTCTCTGAAATGAAAGGAAAACTTTGGGTGAAAATACTTTTGGAAACAGATAAACTTAACTTAAAACCAAGGCAGCTGAAACTTAACGCATGCACGGTCATGCATCCCAGGAAAATTACAAAAATGTCATTTTCTCGCGCTTACATGCAAATCCACTCAAACAAATCCATGTACACCAAACTCTAGGAAATCCTCTAATTCACCCCAAAACTTACTCACAACCCTAGAATTCACATAAATCTCATTCTAACCCCAGATTAGAAGCCTAAAAGACTAAACTAACCCTAAGATGTTACATAGATTAGCACAGAATATAGCCTAAACCCAAAAAACATAATGCAGCATTTACATGACATAACATGTCATACTAGTATTTTTAAAAAAGGAAACTAATGATCAAGATATATGTTTTTAAATTGAAAAGATGATGTTTCAGATATCTTTTTAAGGTTGAATATGATGGGGCACTTGTAAGTTGCACGTTTGCTAGAGATGGAGCTAATGTCAATTATAGATAGAGATATACATTAGTATGCATCAGTTTTTAGATTTTACCTTACTAATCGAGTGTTAGTAGGTTAAAACTCACATGATCAAGTTATCGAATCCCTATATTCATCGATTTGATTTCACCTATACGCCCTTCTATCCTATAAGCATGCTTACACACATAATCATATAGTCACCAATGCACTCTACCAGCCTTTGCACATGATTCTTGCATATGCTTATGCATTTAATCGTATAATCACCTAGTACATATGCATGCCCAACACATGACCATGCTCTCTCCCATACACAGCATCAGACTTTATGAACTTTCTATGTAATTTACTTCTTGTATATTTCTTGTTCTAAATTGTAATAAGGGCATTTTTTTTTTCAATTCCTTAAGTTTGTAAGACATATATAAATGTCAAATTCTCTCATGTAAGAACACTTTTTGACTTGAAATATTTGAGAAGAAAAATTTCTCTAAAGCTTGTATGCTTTATGTGTTAATGCTCCCAGATACTTGTTGGTTCTAGGATTTATCTTGACTTTTTATCCAATCTTCTTGCAAAGAAAGGTTGGTGGTAAGAGTTCAAGTTGGTATAAGACTTTCGTTTAGGCTTGTTATCTTCCTTTCCTTAGACCAAGTTCACGTAAGTGTTAGTTGTTTATGTGTGTAGACTACTCATATTCCTATATTTTTATCTTAGAGGATTTGCATGTTGGCTGTGTGTTGAGGCCTTTGTGTGTTGAATACATGTCTTGGAGGGTGCTAATGGATCATAGAGAGACTTTTTAAGGACTACAATAGATCTAGAGATAACTCAGATAATGATTGATTAGATCAAAATTATCATACAGAGGATGAGACAAGCCCAGAATCGTCAGAAAAGTTATGTTGACCAAAGGTGTAAAGAGATAAAGCTTCAAGTAAATGATAAGGTATATTGAGACTCACTCCCTATAGACAAGTTTTGAGGTTTGACAAGAAAGTAAACTGGCATCCAGATTTATTGGCCCATATAAGATATTGGAGAGAGTAGGAAAAGTCGTTTACAAACTCGTTCTGCTTACTAGTCTGGAAATGATCCACAATGTCTTCTATGTGTTTCAATTAAGAAAATATGCAGGGAACTAGTCTCATGTACTTCAGATTCAGGATTTAGACTTGATAGAGAATTTGAGCTATCAGGAGAAGCTAGTCCAAATTCTAGATTATAAGATTAGGTCCTAAAAAACTAGGAAATACCTTTGGTGAAGATGTTATGGATGAGTTAGAGAGTAGAGGAAGCCATATGAGAGGTTGAGTCTATAATTTAAGATAGATTCTCAGAGCAGTTCAGGTAAATTTTGAGGGATAAAATTTTTATTAAAAGGAAAGAATGTAACATCTCAAGGTTCAAATTGTCCTTTTAGGTTCGAAATTTAGGGTTAGAAGTGAGATTTTATTATAGAAATAGATTTTAGATAATTTAAAGGATAAAATAGTCATTTTTAGGGCATGTGTGGCATATGCATACGTCTTCTTAGGAGACTTTTTCATGCAAAGCAAAATATGAAAAATTTGCATTTTTCCACAATCCACAACCGTGTGCTTAAGGGAGCATGATTGTGCATGCATGCTGTTTTCACCACCATATATAAAGTCATCCTTATCGTGTTTTCAAATTAATGTTTACTCTATTTTCTTCCAAAACTTCAGAGAATCCTAAGAGAGAAAGCCAATAACCAGAAGCTTCAAACTAAGTCAAGGAGTGAAATTTTATATAGAAAGAAAGAAGCATAGTGGCCATAGCAAGAGATGAGTGTTTCCTTATCTCTATTTGGTTTTCACCTTGTTTCATAGCATGTATTTCTATTTGGTTTGGTTGTTATGTTGTTTGCTACATGTTTGATGCTTGTTTAGTTATGTTGTTTGCTACATGTTTGATGCTTGTTTAGCATGCTAAAGTGTTGAGATGATGATTTAGAAGCATATAGATAGAGTTATTGTTTGAGAATCTTGGTATTTGTATATGTATGTCCTGATGCTTGATTTTGGGAGATTTGATGTGTGTAACATGAGTTTGGAAGAGTTTGATGAAATAAACATATTCACAATTTATGTATGAAGCTTGTAAAGCTATTGGATTGAGAATGAATGTGCTTGTAGATTTTTTAAATGTGATATTATGTAAACAGGGTATGACGCATGATTGTGTGCCTAAGGGTGCATGACCGTGCAATCCTTTTTTTTGCAACACCACAATCGTGTTAGCTGGTTATGTGCATTTGGAAAGCTTGGTGCACAATTGTGCTTGTAGGGGTTATGATCATGTATCAAGTCTTGTTTCACCAGATTGTGTAGCAAGTCACAATCATGAGAGACAAAAAACTTGCATGTCTGTGTGATACAAGAGACACAATCATGTAACAACATGTATGCATGATCGTGTGTCCTCTATCATATGACCATGCAGTAAGCTAAAAAATAGTGAGAAATTTATAGAAGCTAGAATGTTTGTACACACAAATATGTATCTCATGCACGATTGTGCGTCTAGGTATGCATGACTGTGTAACAAGTGAAAAGTCACAGATAAGCACAGAACATTGCCCAAAACCTGAAAACACAATACAACATCTATATAATACTATAATAAGTCAAGATAATAAGATATTATGCATCATAAGCATTATATGACATGACATATCGTACTAGTGTTTTTAAAACGGGAACTAAGGATCTAAATACACATTTTTAAATAGAAAATATGATGTTTCAAACATCATTTTAGGGGTGAATACAAGAAGGCACTTGTGAATTGAACACTTGCTAGGGAGGGAGCCAACATCTACGGATATAGATATATGCTAATATGTATCAATTTTCAGATTTCAACTTACTGATCGAGTGTTAATAGGTTAAAACTCATATTACTAAGGTGTCAAATCCCTATATATATTAGTCTAATTAGCACAACAGATTTTTAATTTCAGTGTTTTTATATATACTTTTAGTTCAGTATTTTTGGATCAACACAAATATTTTTCAGACGAGTAAATAATATTTTCAAAAATCAAACCCATGGGCAAAAAGCATGTTTTCAACATAATGCATACCATGACATATATTGCATGATAGGAAACAGAAATTCGAATAACTTAACAAGTTAAATATTAGAGATACTATAACATTTTACTCAGAAAATATTCAAGCTTAATCACATATGTGAAATAAAACAAAAACCTGCTTGTGGTAAAAAGGTAGGTTATGCTTACTGAGTGATTTATCACTCTTTTATATTCTTCTTCTTGCAGGTCAGTGAGATAGATGCTAATTGAGACACAATGGTTATGGCTATAGGGTATACTCGATTTTGACCAAAGAGCATGCTAGTGGCTCACATGCATGTTTAGTTTTCAAGCATGCTTGTGTGTATGTGTGTGTGTGTGTGTGTGTGTGTGTGTACAACATCCTTTATGAAAATAAATTACATGATGTTTTCCTATGTGTGTGTGTGTGTGTGTGTTAAGCTTCCATTTAATTAATTTGTATAGGATTCCTATTGCATATATTAATAAAGAATTTTTTTCCTCGGTTCAAAAAAAAAATGTATGAATATTTACATAACATAGTAGATAAATAAACAAGGGTAGAGTGTAGTGACCCCCACCTCAAGCCTACTGTGCGCAGCTGTAAAGTATATATATATATATATATATAATATTAACAATGAAAATGTGTCTGTGACAGAGATCCCTACGAGGGAAAAGAACAATTACTACTTAATATACTTTTAAAATCAATATACAGAAGCGTCAAAATATAAGTATGACAATAAAATAAGTCATAATAATTTTTTTGAAAATCCCAGGCTACTCATGTATAAAATCATGTTATCCATACAGTGTATAATAATATAAGACACACAACATAAATACATGAGATGTGAATAATCAGAGCATATGAGCCGAATCATAAAACTAACTGCCGAGCCATGTCCCCAAAACCTCACAGCTGCATCGCCACATCTTAGTCCCCAACTCACTGATCTACAAAAGAGAAAGGAAGGGAAAGGGGTGAGTGACAAAATCACTCAGTAAACATTTCCTATCTCTCACACAGACAGGTCATCAAGCAAAGGCTGATCCTAGATCAGACCTCGAGCTTTCAGCTTACTGATTTCTTATTCATCTTGTTATTCTTGCTTTACAGTAGCTTATCTCATTCTTTTCTTATCTTTTATCTCTTTACTTCCTTTAATCGTTTCATTCTTAGAGTTTTCATTTGTTTTATGCTTTGTACTTTACTTTTATCTCATATGTTTCTTATAAATGTTGTACATGACATAGTATGCATGCTCTGATGTCATGTAAATCTCATTTCTCGTAAAACTTGCCCCTCGGGCGTGATTTTTTTGAAAACTCATCTTTTCTAAAAACTTTTTCTGATAAAAATCTCTGATCCGAAGATCCTCATATATATATACATATAGTATATCTGAAAACAGTATCGAAAGTACTGTATCTAAAAAATATCTCTGTTATGTTGGCCAGACTGATGAACACAGGGATTCGACACCTTGGCCTAATGAGCTCAAACCTATAAGAAAACTACTGGTGCACGACTATGTTCTCTCTAGTGCATGGTTTCCCTCTCTAGCGGGCGTGCGAACTCATAGGTGCCCCCTCGTATCCACCCCTAACTGATGTTCAGAACATCGTATATATATATATATACTTTTAAAACATCTCTTAGATCTGTAGACCCCTTTTCTGAAAATGTCTCATATATGGCATGTCATGCTCAATGCTCGATAATCATACATGATATGATGTTATCTCTTGTTATTCTTATGTTTCTCAAGCTTAGAATTCTCTTAGGAATGCTTAGGGTAGCTTATCGTTATTTAAATTTCTCTTTTCTGTCTTTCTTAAGCCGTACGGGCGTGTGTGTTAATGTGCACGGGGGTGCGTCAAGCACACAGGACCGTGTGCTCATCGTGCTGTTGGGTGTGCATGGTTCTGGAAATTTCTCAATATTCATGAAATTGGCTGACCACACGGACGTGTGGTGCATATACACGGGCGTGCATGACTAGGCGCACGGCCTTGTATCACACTGCACAGACATGTAGCAGCCTCAGCACCATCGCGTGTCTTGTCTACACGGGCGTGCGCATTTGGGATTAGACACATGGATGTGTGCACTCGGGTACACAGGCATGTGTGTAGATTTTCATACGCACACGGGTAACATGCAAGGTCATGTTCATACAATTTGAGGTCACATGGGCGTGTCCCTCAGGTATACGGTCGTGCGCTCAATCCAGAATCTGCAGATGTGTCTGAAAACCCAGAAAATCTCACTCAAAAACATTCAAAACTCATTCATCTTTCAATCAAACATAAACACAGCATAAGCTCATGCCCATAATCATACTCAACTCATACATTTCTCATTTAACACATCAAATCTCTTGTATTTTCCATGGTTTCATACTCAAGCAACATACACAGCATACATTGCATAATAAACGCATGAATCATCACTCAAAGCATTTCATCGTCATCATATCATGTTGGGAAATCATACTCATCACACAACAAGCATCCATTAAGCTCAAAAACAGAAAAGCTTGCTGGAAACCTAAGTGAAGAGGTAAAGAAATACTTACCTCTTGCCATGGCATCTGGATCTCTCTCTCTAGTTGGTCTTAGATCTCTAACAGGAACTATGGCAGCTGGCTGGACGAATTTTGCTCTAGGGTTTGCTGAAAAAAGGAGAAGAGAAGAAAAGCTAAAGGAAAACTGCAGGGAAAAATACGGGAAAATAAACTTATAACTCATCTCTCTCCTGGCACACGGGCATGTGCCTTGGACACACGGGCGTGTGCCCCTCAAAATTCTCAAATCTCTCTCTCCTCGTGCCATATATGGAATATTCTTCTCAGAATATCCATAAGCCTCTAAAAGACTTTTCTACCCCTGGAATCCTCTCAGAACCCTTTCCTAACTAGAAATCTCTCTTTTATCCTTATTCTCAAAGCCTAAAATGGCAGGTCTACCCCTGGGCTATTACATAGAGTAATAGTAATATATACAGCAACTAGTCTTACATTTCCTTACCTCTTTTCCCCTATTTCATAGCATGAGTTTCTATTTTATTTTGTTATGTTGATGTTTGATTCATATTTGATGCTTAAATATAATGAAAAAGTATTAAGATGAGAGAATAAAGATGAAATAATGAAGCTTTAGGCTTAGCAACATGTACGACATATATATATGCCTTGGTGTGAGCTTTTAATGTATGTGTTGATGAGATTTAGTGTTATTGATGCATATAATATGTGCAAAATTAGATTAATAATGTTATATAAGTGTTTAAGTGAGCTTGGTTATGATTGAAATGAATTGTGGTTGGTTATGAAATTCTAGACACAATATTATATAAGCATAACATGACACACGGTCGTGCAATCGTATTTCTACAATATCACAGTTGTGTATGTTAACTGTGTGTGACTGGATAAGCATGAAAGGCACGACCATGCTTATAGGGTCATGGTCGTGTACCAGTACCATATTAGCAAACCATGCAAGTAGATCACGATCGTGTTGAACAAGATGACTACAGGCTTGTGCAACGCAAGGACATAATCATGTGTCCTGAGCCACATGACCGTGCAGTAAGTAGAAATTATCTAATAAAGAACAAAAGACTAGTGATCTATTATAATACACCTAGAACTTAATAATTTGAAAATAAAATAAAATATCATGCATGAAAAACATAACATAACATGCCAAAATAGTGTTTTCAAAAAAGGATCAAGTGATCTAAATACATGTTTTTAAAGTAGAAAAATACAATATTCTAAACATCATTTTAGGAGTGGATACAAAAGGGAACTTATGAGTTCATACACCTGTTAGAGAGTGAAATTAGCATTTGTTAAAGAAGACATAGTCTTTGACCAAACTCATTAGAGAAAGCATTGGTCATGCATTAGTAAAGCTTTAGTAGGATTGAATTCACATGGTCAAAGTATCGAATCTTTGTATTCATCAATTTGATCAGCACAATAGATATTTTTAAATACAATGTTTTTAGATACAATGTTTTCAGATGCAACTTTTATATATATATATGTATGTATGTATGTATGTATGTATGTATGTATTCAGATATGCCTTATTTAGGATCTTCGAATTACAATTTTTATATTCAAAAGGTGTTTTTCAGAAAGCAAGCCCAAGGGTTAACATATGATTTTCAACATAGACACGATTTCAACATACGTCAAATTATGTCATACATAGTATGAAATGAAAAAGAGCAAAAGATGTTATAAACAGTAACAAAACAAAGATCATAAGACAAAGATAAGATAAACATAAAATATCAGACAATAAATAGAGTATGCAAAACAATGAGATAAAAAATCAAAGAATAATATGAAAAGTCACGAAGATAGAGTAGAATAAAAACCTACTTGTGGACACAGCTAGGAAATGCTTATTAAGTAACTCGTCACTCTCTTCCTAAAGTTTTCCTTTTTTGTAGGTCAGTGATCTAGAGGCTGAGTTTGACATAAGGTGGTTGTGAATGGGATCCAGTTTCATTGCAAATGGCATGTTTAGTGACTCACATGCCTTATATTATTCTTATGCATATAATGTATAGTTTTCATGCGTATACATATATATATTTGTATAGTATTTTTTGTGAAAATCATGTTAGTATATGATGTGTTTTAGTTTATAGTATTTTATATTATATATTATATATTTACATTTATAGTTTCCGCATGCATACTTTCAGATAAGTATTTGTAGGATTTTTGTTATATATTAACAATGAAAATTCTCAATAGTAAAAAAATAAAATAAAATCATAACAATAATAAATAAATATAGTATGTGTCGTAATATATAGTACAGACCTCTACATAGTTGAGATAAATAAAGATATAAATAATATTAGATGCGATCAGTAATGGTTAAGAATAATTGCACCTATTAAATTTTTTATATCCAACAACAAAAAAATCATCTAATTTTATTTATCAAGATCATCGTTTAACTCAAATAATTAATCAATAAATTAAAAAATAATATTTTATCATTTTAAAAATTAGTTATTAGATGAAAATATGAATGAAAATCAGTTTAAAAATTAATTGTTTTCAATATTAGAGATAAGAATAAAACAGATATTAAATTAAAATGTTTGATTATATCTTTAAAATTTATAAACCGTTAGCTATAATCATTTATACATATTAAAAATCAATTGTTTTAATTAATTTTACACAAACTAAAATAATAGTAATATAAAAATTAATTTAAGTAATCAAGATGTTATAGTATAAATTTGATTGTTTAATCCGGATTTAGTTTGACAATTGGGTTAAAGTTTCAATTAAAAATTTTTGTCTAAAATTAATCATTATGAGTATAATTGGGTTAATATTTTAAATGAGAATCATAACAAAATTTAGAGATTAAAAAAGAAGAATTTGGGGTAATTTAATCCATAGCTACAAATTCATGCCACCATACATGTGATATAGGTTAAAAAAAAAATGTGAAATGAATTTTCTAAAATTTTTATTTTTAGGAACATATGCTATGAGTAATACATAGGCTATTTATGAGCCATTTATATTAAAAATCATCGACTCAACTATTGTGTGTGATTGAGTATAAGCAAAATTTAGAACAAAATCATAAGTACGAAAAAAAAATTTTAATATTTAAAATAATTTAAAACGTTGATAATAATCATTTATGCGTATTAATAATAAATGATTCTAATTAATGTCACAGGAACTATAATAATAATAATATAAGAAAAGCATTGAAGAGGAGACAGGAAACCTACCTTGATTTTTTCCAACAAAGACAAACCTAAACTACAACTCAACTAAGTTTGTTCCCAAATTACATAAAAACTTCATCTCTTCTGGTCTCTGTTTTTGTTTTGAATCATAGCCACAATCTCTTCCATCGCCCTATACCGATCAGTCTTTTCCTGGTCAAGTCAAGCAAATCCAAACTCACCACCCAGATATTCAGAAGATCAAGACATCAAAAACTTTTCTTTTTCTGAATTGGGATATGAATTTCAGGAGTTTAGAGGAGTTTTGGGCTTTCTATGTGAACCAGCACTCAAAACCAAGCACAAGGCGTTGGCACTTTGTGGGCACACTCACAAGTATTGTCTTTTTGCTTTTTTCGATATTATTTAACGGGTATTTTCTGGTGTTTGTGCCAATCTCCGGTTATGGATTCGCCTGGTATAGTCATTTCTTTGTCGAAGGAAATGTTCCTGCAACTTTTGGGCACCCGTTTTGGTCCCTTTTATGTGATTTCAAGATGTTTGGATTAATGCTTACTGGGAATATGGATAGAGAAATCAAGAGGCTTGGCAAGAGGCCTGTGTTGCAGGTCTTTTGATCCTAATGTAAGCTTTTCAGCTTTTGTATAAGCTTTTTAGGCTTTTGTATACGTAAATTGTTCCTGCTTAAAATCATAGACTGTTTCATGAACAGATTGATTTTCTTATACAAGTTTATGGCTTTTCTCAGCACAAGAATGAAATTGTTTATAGGTAGCACTTTAGATTACCTTTTTTCAGCTTATCATCTTTAGGTTATTGACTATAAGCCGCAATAGGCTCAATAAATCAGGAGAAAAGTGCTTGACAAATTTGAGCCTTGTTGCCTCGTGTGGTCGAGTTTTCACGATGCCAAACCAATATAAGGTTTTTTATTTTATTCGGTGGGTGTTGTTAGGGCACTATGCTCATTCGGAGTTTTACAATTCTGAATTATTGACTAGTGGATCAGGGAATTAATTTAGACAGTTTTCTCATTGTAAAAATAAAAAAATTGTCTTGTCTTGTTTTCTTAGTGAAGGGCATTCCATTGAAATAAGCCTGAGAAGACAAACCCGTTATGCTAACCTGATTTTGATCATTAATTTATTTTTTTTTAATTTTATAACGGATTTAAAACCATATCAATTGGGTGTAGGTAGGATTGGATTTGAATTGAACAAATCAAATGAACTGAACCCGAGCTACTGGAGACACTTTCAAAAGCACGGTGAAATTGTTGGCGATAGCATAAAATCTGACACTGTATTAGGTAATGAAAACAAGATGATTGTATACAGTTGATGTTGCTTGGCAATCACAATTTAGCCTTCAATCGTTCATTTATGAATAATATACATATTGTATTAAACAGTGTATCCTCCTCACCCCTTCACTGGAAAAAGGGGAGAGCAGTTTTTGGATGAAATGATTCTCCGTAATTGAAAATTCTTAGGTCGCATTTTAACTTATTCAAATGTATAGCGGTGGATTGAAGTTGGTGACCATTATAAACAAGATAAATAATATCATTTAATATATAAACAAACTGATTTTGATCCAAAGTATTTAACTAAAACTCGAAATTAAGTTGTTCAAACTAAATGATAGATTCAAACAAAACCAGCTCAGATTACACTTCATGGATCGAGTTACGACTTAAACAATAGCAAACCAAGATCAACAACAATTTTCCCATATCACATCTACAGTTGAAATTACTAAGAATCCGAGGCTTCAACTTTCAATAAATATATACTTCCTCATTCGATTATCTGCAAAACTATGGAAACATATGAAACTCAAATTAAATTATGTTACAAGTCCCGAATTTCCTGGTTCAAAAATCATTCAGTTGGGGCCATTGAGGGATCTGGCCTTTGGTTCAGATGAAAATCAGTTCATATGTTGACCACATTGGCAAGGTAAGGGATGTTCATCGCATGTCACTGTTCCGTGAAAAGGATGGCCAAGGCACGGCCTCCTGTGGTCGAAAGATGACAAGCACACTGAACATCCCAAGCATTGGGAGTACAAGAAGTCACTTCGGTAGTTTATAGTAATACATATGGAATGTGAGAGAAAATTCATCTGAAAAATAGTCCATTCTTGTCAACTAACTCCACCAGCACTGTCCCAGTAGCCCTTACTCCAACTGTTGGCATTACAATTCTATATTTACCTGGCCGTTCAAAGATTTGCCTTACTTAATTGTCCTATTTCCTTGGTAATTACCTGGAACCAACAAGCTTGTCTGCATTTTTTTTTTTTAAATATAGGAATTAATAGAGAAGAACTCAGATCTAAGAAGATTTAAAGATCTAAGTTGTTGCTAAAAGCAGTAATCTGCATGAAGGAAAGCAACTTACAGTGACATCATATGGTGATTGAAACCCAGATGTGCATCTGTATTTATCTACAATCTCAATCTCCACCCAGAAGGTTTTGCCTTCCTCATCTCGGAAAGCTCTAGATGACTGAGTAACAAAGACCCCTTCACGGTTGTGACACTGTGCAACATTGTTTCTTTCTTGGTTACTTGATCTCCATGCCTGAAAATGAAAACATGTAAATGATATCCAACATGCTAGGAAAATCTAAGTAATCATCTGCAAACAAAGGTTTAGATTTATCTTGCCTTGAGGAGATGGTGTGGAGCAGGAGTTGAGAAGCAAAAAACATTGCCATTCATTGTTGTAACAATAAGATCGAGATCAACCCCACCGTCAACATTGTCTGCCAACACCATGCTATATCTGTTATGTGGAGACTTACATTTAGTCTAGATATTTGAAAAGGAAAAATAAGGGACAGAATATACAAAGGGAAAAAAATGACTTAAGAGGTTTCACCAGTGTCAACTACAACAGCACATGATGTTGGTCCATCTATTAGGTACAAGTAGCCATCAAATGATGTCAAAACTAGCGTTAGCCCCTAGCTTTTCTCCCCACGTTGACTTAAATCAACAAGAAGAACTTGATTCATCACTCTTCCATGAGTTCGATATGGATAACGACGAACTTTGCTGCCATCCCTGCCACTAAGAACATATACATTCCCTGATAGGGTTGGAACCACGACATCAGCATGGCCATCCCCATCAACATCACCTACAAAGAGACCCTGCAAATAAGGTGTTTCAGAAAGCTCTATGACTAAGCAACTAAAGGTATTTATGATAATCTACAATCACTAGTCTACATCAAAATAGAAACAAGCAAGACCCATAAAATGATTGTTAAAGCAAATCACCATGTGCAATGTTGTATGTAGAACAAGTATAACAGGATTAATGAACAGTTCAGAATAAATAGACAAACAAATCCATACAAGTAGAATTAGATGCAACTTCTCTATGTAGAGCATGAACATGCATTTTATTATTAGCAGCTATACCATAATCACATCTATGAAGTCCTATGAAAATCATTAGAGTAAGCACTAGCAAAGTCATATTAATAAGGCATGCTTCATTATGTACTGATTCAACAGGCACACATGGGACAGGAATCTATATCCATGCATTATCAGTCAACTTGTATGCTTGATACTTCAATTGATTCCAGCAATTGATTCCAGCACAAGTCCATATTGAAAAATTGGTACTGTAATAAACCTGGGTAATGGGACTCCGTAGATGCTGTTCCCAAATTTCCATTCCTTGTGCAGTCCACGCAGCAATATTTACATGTGTATCAGTGGTCACTAGTTCAATTTTGCCATCATCATTGATATCAGCTGCAACAACAGCACCTTCAATTTCTGCCATTTCAAGAGGAAACTTTTCCCTACTTTTGCCTGCAAAAGTGAAAAATTTAGTTTCACAATTGCTAAAGAGAATTTTCACTAAGTTGCTAGTACATTCAAAATCAGTCTGGATAAGAAAAAAATAGAATTAAACAAGGAGATCTTTGTACAAACATTCCTGAAAACATATACAGCAAATTCCTCTTTACTGCTGCCATCAGCTGTATAAGTCTCTAGCAGCTTGAAATCAACAATCTGCCTCAATGTCATATTGATTGGTCTTCTGCGTTCTATTCTACAAGCTTAGAAGTGATTGTAATTGTCTTATTGAGATTACACTAGCAGTTAGGTCATAGAGAAAATAGGAAAAAGTAAATTAATCCATATAAGTTTAGCAGAACTATGTAGCTGGAAAGAATCTTCTGGATTGTCTCAAATTCAAATTAAAAGAGAAAATAGGCATGACCTGCATATAGAAAGCGATATATTGCAAACATAACAAGATATGATCAGAGCCTACAATTCACATATTCGGGAAGCATAATCCAAGAAACTTCAATTGAAATGAAATCATTTCTAATTATTTCGAAGTGTTGGTTAATAAAGACAAAGCTGCATTTTCTTATATCATTTACATAACAGTAATAGATTTGGATGAGTAATATAGCAGAAAGAAAACAAAAACAAAAGAATCTATCAACTAATTCCGCAGACAAAAAGGGGCAATTGCAAATAAAGGAAGTCATATCAGAGTCAAGCACGATTTTCTAGACAAAAGAAAGAACCCTAATTCATAATCCCTGCAAAGCATTGAAACAATCCAAGCCAGGCACCACTTACTAAAGATTAAAGCACCTCATGCTCTTGAAAATGATTAAGATTAGAATTTGAGCAAAGGCTGAAATAGGGCAGTGTATAATAAAATATGCCCCAACCAGAAACACATTAGAAGAAAAAAAATCAGTAAACAATCTAAAGAGATTACCATAATGATCCAGGACATAAAACAGGCCAAAAGAAATTCCAACGGGAAGGTCCAAATTGCCATCATCATCCAAATCCACAACAGTTGGAGAAGAATATATATATGCACGAAAATTCGAACTATCTGTACTTAGATCAAGACCTGTGACCCATTTAACTTGCTTTGTATCAAGATTGAAAACAACAATGGCACCAGCAACATATTTCCCAGTATCAATACCACCCAGCTCCTTCAAATGCTCTGCACTGGCATAATACCTGTGGACTCATAAGGTGTATAGTAGATGGAGCAATTAGTTGAAAAGCACAAGGCATGCATGATAAGAACCTGATCACCAGGTCATATGTACACAGGAGAAGGAGGGAGCTCAAGGGATTAAATCTTGGCAACCATCCATATGAGGTGGAAGATACCGTCAGTTATAGCAACAAACTAAAAAATCCCAACAGCCACAGCAACAAATTGATAAATGAGCAGGGACCACTGAAGCTTTGCAAAAAAGGTTAAAAGTGCAAACCCCAACGAGTGGCAGCAGAGGAGGAGCTGTGGGTTGGGTTGGCCCATGAATTAGTAATATAAAGAAATGAGAGGAGAGAAAGAGGAAGAGGAAGGGAAAAAAAACTTACGGAAAAGAATTTACTTGTTTCTCTGGAAAGAAAAATTGTCAACATTATAGTTTTTATTTTATTTGTGTTCATTTTCTTTTTCTTAGACTGTAATCCAGTTTTCGGTGTAGTGAGAGTGACAACTTCAGAAAAGAAATATTGTCTTATTGAAATATTATCAATAATGAATACAGTTGTCCATTTATCATTGTAAAGTTTATTGAAAAAATTTTTGTATATTAAATTTGTTAATAGGATACACAAATATATACACTTGTACAATTCTATTTTAGGAAGCATTGTATTCTACTTTCCTAATTACTTTGATTATATCCAAAACTATCAAGTATACAACTCAATACTCCCCCTCAAGTTGGAGCATATAATAAATCATATACACCAAGCTTGTTACAAATAAAATCAATACGAAGACCTCTAAAAGATATAGTTAGAATATCCACTAATTGGCCAGTTGAACTAACATGGTTAATGGTTATACAACCAGACATAATTTTTTCACGAATAAAATGACAATCAATTTCTATGTATTTAGTCCTCTCATAAAACACTGGATTGGAAGCTACGTGAAGAGTTGTCTGATTATTGCAGAGTAACTTCATTTGTAGCACCTTTGTAAATTTTAGCTCTTGGATCAGTTGTTTCAACCAGATTAGTTCACATATTATCAAAGCCATTGCCCAATGTTCAGCTTCTGCACTTGACCTAGCAACAATATCCTGCTTCTTGCTTTTCCATGAAACTAAATTGCCACCAATAAGGACACACTATCTTGAAGTTGACCATCTATCAGTTGAGGATCCTGCCCAATCTGCATCATAATATCCAACAATTCGTGTATGACCCCTATCTTCGTACAATAAACCTTTGTCTGGTACTGCCTTAATATATCTTAGAATTCTAATAGTTGTATCCCAATGAAAATCACATGGAGACTGAAGAAACTGACTAACTACACTAACTGAGAATGAGATATTTGGTCTTGTAATAGTAAGTTAGTTGAGTTTCCCTACTAACCTTCGATATCTTCCAAGATCTGTAAGTGGCTCCCCATATCCTAATACAAGTCTAGTATTAGGGTCCATGAGAGAGTCAATAGATTTACAATCCAACATTCCTGCTTCTTCTAAGATATTCAAGGCATACTTTCTCTTTGAGAAATAACTATACCAGACTTAAATTGAGCAACTTCTATCCTAAGTAAGTATCTAAGTAGTCCCAAGTCCTTAGTTTGAAAATGATTAAATAAATGTTTCTTCAATTGATTGATACCTTCTAGATCATTACCAGTGATAACAATATCATCAACATAAACCACAAGATAGATACATATCTCTGTGTTGTATGCCTATAAAATACAAAATGATATAATTCACTGCAAGTCATACCGAAATCCTGAATAACAGTGCTAAAACGTTCGAACCAAGCATGTGGGGACTGTTTCAAGCCATACAATGAGCGACAAAGTTTACAAACCAAACCAAGCTCCCCCTGAGCAACAAAACCAGGTGGTTGCTCCATATAAATTTCTTCCTGAAGCTCACCGTGTAGGAAGACATTTTTAATATCTAATTGAAATAGTGACCATTGACGAATGGCAACCATAGATAAGAGTAACCATAGAAAAGACATCTTGACTATTAAAGAAAATATATCATCATAATCCAAACCATTAACATAAGTGTAGCCCTTGGCAACTAACCAAGCTTTAAGACGATCAACCTTACTATCAAGACCTATCTTAACTTTATAAACCCAACGACATCCAACAATTGAATGATTAGAAGGTAATGACACTAAGTCCCAAGAATGATTATTATGGAAAGCAGTCATCACTTTGACCATTGCTTGTCGGCAACTAGGATCAGAAAGGGCCTCATGTGTGTTGGAAGGAATAGAAACAAAAAAAAGTGTAGACACAAAACCATAAAAGGTGAAGATAAATAATGATAACTAAGAAAATTATAAATAGGGAGAGGATTGCGAATTGAGCAAATACCTTTACGAATGGCGATAGGAAATTGGTCATTAGGAGGCACGTTCGCAATAGGGGAGGCATCTGGAGTAAGAGGCGCGTCAACAAGAGCATTACTAGGAACAATGTTAGTACCTGTAACAAGAACAAGTGCAATAGTCTCAAAAGGAGGAGATCATTTAGTGGGTGGAGAAGACACTGATTCAACGAAAAGAACAGTCTCAGAAAATTGGTTGGTAGGAGAAGGAAGGTAAGACACGCGGAGAACTTAATGATAGACTCAGAATCCAATGACATGGAAGAGAAGAAAGGGGATGACTCAAAAATGTCACATTAGTAGATATAAAGTATCGACGAGCAAATGGTGAGTAACATTTGTACCCTTTTGGAAGATATGAGTAACCCAAGAAAACACACTTGGTGGCCTAAACAGACAACTTATCTTGATCAGGAGAAAGGATATGACCAAAACAGGTACAACCAAAGGAATGAGAGGAAATAGGGGTTGATCAAAAAATAAAATAGAATGAGGTACCTTGTGTTGGAGGACTAATTAAAGAGGTCCTGTTAATTAAAAAACATGCAATAAGAACAACATCAGCCCAAAACTGAGAAGGAACCCGACTATGCAAAAGTAAGGTGCGAACAATCTCAATGATATGTCTATTTTTACGTTCAACAACCCCATTTTGTTAAAGAGTGTATGCACAAGACATCTGATGAAGGATTCTCTGGGAAGACATGAATTTAGTACAAGGAACAGAGAGATACTTATAAGCGTTATCGCTTCATAAAGTATGAATAACAATGCTAAAACGTCTAAACCAAGCATATGGGGACTGTTTCAAGCCATACAATGAGCGACGGAGTTTACAAACCAAACTAGGCTTCCCTTAAACAACAAAACCAGGTGGTTGCTCCATATAAATTTCTTCTTAAAGCTCACCATGTAGGAAGACATTTTTCATATCTAACTGAAATAAAGACCTTGTGACTCACGTCCTATGTCAATCGTTTGTCTCGTGTTACGGTCCTATATAATAACAGAATCAGTATGAAATTTGACAGAATAATTTAGGAAATATATAAGTTTACTTACAGACATAAGATTAAAAGGACAATGCAGAATATAAAGGACAGAATTTAAGGGTAAAGTAGGTAAAAGACGGGTCTAACCTATAGCTTGAACAACAATTTTGGACCCATGTGCTAAAGTAACAGGTGGAAAAGAAGTAATGGTAATAAAATGAGAAAATAAATGAGTATTACCAAAGATGTGATCTGTAGCCCCAAAATCAAAGACGGATAGTCCTAGAGGAGAAGATTGGGAGAGGCCTGCAACTAGATTCCTTGATTAAACAACAGAAGTCACAGTCAAGGAAGACAACTTATTTACTTGATAGTTGAGATATTCCTCATAATCAGTGCTAATAAGAGTCAAAAATAGTTAAATTTCTCCTGTAGATGATTCTGAAGTAGCATCTGAGTGAACCATATTAGCCATCCGAATGGGTCGTCCATGTAACTTATAGCATTTTTCCTTTAAATGACCCCATCGATGACAGTAACTACATTTGGGTTTACTCCATTTACCATCTCGATCACCCTATTCTCCTTTGATAGAAGATTGAGATTAGGTTGACAAAGCAAAAGAGTCACTACTAAAAGGGCCGGAGACAACATTGGGAGAAAAAACTCAAAGTAATCGAGCAAACACTTCATTTAAGGAAGGAACTGTAGCACTAGCCAAAATTTGGTCACATATAGGAATGAGATCAAGACTAATACCAATAAGAGTAAAAACCATGAAGAATTTGTTTCATTGTGCCAAATCTTCAACTGTAGGTAGTCCAACAAAGCAGTAATAAATTAAAATCAGGCTTGAGAGAGGCTAATTGTAGCGACCCCCGCCCCAGGTCACTGTGCACTACAGAAATGTACTGTAAATCATAAATAAAATATACCTGCGACAGGAATCTCTACAATAAAAAGATTGCTCTTGCTGAATTTAAAATTTCTTCATAAAAGAAAGTTGTAAATATAATTTACTATGATAGTAAATCAAAAATACCAAACATACGTGTACAATCCCCAAGCTACTCATGTATAGAACATACTACTCATACAGTCTATACTATATATAATACACACATATACATGAGTGTAAGACCCGCTGCCACGCACACCACTACTGCTAAATCATTTCTTTTAATAATAATATACTGAAAATTTTGGTATACGAGACAGAAATCCTATGAAAAGAAAGCTACTACAATCTTAATACATAAGCATGTGGAAGCTGAAAACTCTTATATACAATGGTGGGTCAAAACAACTTTACATACATACATTACATCTGAGTAAATACATTTATACAAATGGTCCTACCACGCCAACTGAACAATCTAACTAGAGTCTTCTCCCATCAGTTATGGTCCACACACGTCTCACCAGCACCAAACATACCTACTAGAAAGGAAGGAAGAAAAGGGAAGTGAGTGATAAAATCACCTACTGAACATTTCTTACTTCCTTCAACCCTAAACAAGCATATAAAACAAAATACGTATCTGGTCTTGACCTAAATATTCATACATTTCGCTTGCTCAAAAACTGAATATTGCTTATTCTTTTTCTCTTGATTGCATTAATAATTAATGTTATGAAATAGGTGTCATGGTGTCATGGTATCATGTCATGCTAAATGCATCGTATTAAAATATTGAATATGCATGCATCTAAAATTCTATGTATTCGAAGATACCTGCTGTGCTGATCAGACTGATAAACATAGGGATTCGACATCTTGTCCATGTAGGCTAAAACAGTCTAACGAAATGCTGAAAAACTGAAACATTCATACATACCAGTCCTTAGACTAGTAAGCTGAAACTGAAATGATTTGACCACAATCAGAAGACTGAAATCCCATAGATGCCCCCTCGAGTTCACCCAAAACATTTAACCTGTATCGGGTTCTAAATGCTAAATAACTAATGCATTCAGATCTTTTGATCCCTGTTTATGCAATTGCCTAGGCATGTCGTGCTATGGGATGCTCATGCTGCATTATTTTATCTCATTTTGTCCTTATATAATGTTTTATGGCCCTTAGAAAGGTTTCTCATGCCTTATGCTTCATTTTAACTCCACTCACAAAACTTATGCCTGAGCACGGGCGTGCATGGTAAGACACATGGGCGTGCATGAAGACACACAGGGTCGTGCGTCAAACATGCAGCCAGTCGTGCTAGCTTATGGAATATCTACTGCTTTTCTCTAAAAAATGTAAGTGCACAATTGTGTCCCTCAAGCACACCGACGCACCTCCTGCGCAAATCAGTTGTGCACAACTCATGCACACGGACGTGACCCTACAATTGCCAAGGCACACGAGCGTGCGTCCACAGGAGCACGGCCATGTGTCCTGCTTTGCTTCGACAAACCTTGCTTGAAACTTGCAGAATTCCACTCAACACACAATCAATTTGCAATTAAACACTTCTATGCATTTTCAACACTTAAAACAACACTCGGCCAGCCTTCAATTTAATCATTAACACATCATTCACAATTCAAGCATCAAATCATCACACATATATGCAGCAAACACATCCATGGGTGGAAATAATCAACACAAGTCTTTCTTTTGCATGATATCAACACATACTCAAGTCACATAAATCACAAGCATGCTAGGAGTACAAATCATCATATCACACATTCAACACATGTTGGGAAACTCAAGGAAGAGGCAAGGAAACACTTACCTCTTGCCATGATTGCTCTACTTCTCTTTTTATCTAATTGCTTCAATCTCTAGATGGATTGGGAGCTACTGGTTGCTGCAAATCAACTCTAGGGTTGAGATTATCTGAAAACAAGAAGAAACTTTGGCTAAAAAAGGATAAGGATGGGTGAGAAAACTTATAAACTCATCATCTCTCTCCTCCTACAAGCATGCACGAGAGTGCATCAAATAATGCACGGTCGTGCACAAGAGAAAACGAAGAATCTTCATTTTCCGCACTACGCATGAAAGAAACCTCCCAAGGAGAATCACGCGCAAGCCACACTAGCTTTGGAAACTTATTATCTCACCCCTAGACTCTTTCAACTCCAAATCTATTGCTAAATCTCATATCTAACCCCAAATTCTAGCCTAAAAGACATTTCTAATTCTGAGATGCTACAATGAGAGATAAGTAAAAGCATGCGAGCCAAATATGCTATCTGTTGCCGACCCATATCCCCAAAAATCTTACAACTATCTCGCTCCAGCTCAGCCCTCGCTACTCACTAACTTACAAAAAGGAAACAAGAAAGGAAGAGTGAGTGACAAAGTCACTCAACAAGCGTTTCCTAACTCAAACACTCGCAGGTCTCAAACTCAGCTGGCTACGTGACTTATCACGTAAACCACCGCTTAACTGATGTTCTTATTTCTAATTCTTTTTATATTCTAAAGTGCATCTGTTTTCTATGTTATTCTTTGTTTTGTGCTGCTTTGTTTACTATGAGATGTTATACATGACATGAAATGCATATATTGATGTCATGTGTATGCTGTAAAATCATAAAACTTGCCTTTGGGCCTGATTTTTTGAAAAACTTTCTTTTCTGAAAACTCTTTCTGATAATAAAAGCTATGATCCGAAAATCCTGAGAATATACATTGTACAAGCTAAAAACTGTCACAGAAAGTACTGTATCTAAAAATATCTGCTATACTGACTAGACTGATGAATACAAGGATTTGACACCTTGGTTGTGTGAGCTTAAATCCTATTGAATCTACTAATGCACAACCAGCACTCTCTAACATGCTTGGTCAATGACCATGTCCTCTCTAGCTAACGTTAGTTTTCCTCTCTAGTGGGTGTGCGAACTCACAAGTACCCCCTTGTATCCACCCCTAACTGATATCTGAAACATCGTATATATACTTTAAAATCTGACTATTGGATCCTTGGATCCGTTTCTGAAAACATCTTATATGACATATTGTGATCTATGCTAATAATCATGCATGATAAGCTACGATATCATCTTATTACTGAGTTCTGTGTGTTTAGAAATGGTTTAGAGTAACTTAGCTTCTCTTTTAAGTTCTTTTTCTGCTTTTCTTAAGGTGCACGAGGGTGTCTCTATGTGCACGGGCATGTGTCAAGGCACACGAGACCATGTGTAACTCGTGTCCTTGGGCGTGCTAGCTTTTGGAATCATTTTATTAAACTTTGGCTGGCCATACGGGCGTATGGTGCGAACACACGAGCCTGCATACAAGGCACAATGTCGTGTCCCACACTGCACAAGGCGTGTAGCTGCCTCAACACTCCTGTGTCCTGCTTACATAGGCGTGTAGAATTGGGACTAAACACAGGCGTGTGCACGGGTACACGAACGTGTGTGGATTTTCATACGTATACGAGTGTCCTGTAAGACCATGTTCATGCAGGAATAAGGCCACACGAGCATGCACCTCGGGTACACGGTCGTGTGCTCAACCCAGATTCTACAGATTATGTTTGAAAACCCAAAAGTCCCGCTCTAATCTCATCCAAACTCCAATCCAATAACAATACACATTTAAAACTGCTGTTAGTATATACATAAACATCATATCCTCAACTCAATCACACCATGGAAACACATATAAACATGCAATTGACCACTCAATCAATCAATAATTCATCATCTCAAAGCTCAATCATGCTAATAATACTTCAAACAAGCACATAATGGTTCTTCACAACTCAAAACAGTAAAACATGCAATGAATACAGTGAAAGAGGTAAGGAAACACTTACCTCTTGCCATGGAAACTGGATCTCTCCCTTTGGAAGCTTTTGGATCTCTAATCTAGATCTAAGCTGCTGAAGGATCTTTCTTAGTTCAATGGAACTGAGGGAAAAAGAAGGAGAAGAAAATGAAATAAGTTAAGAACTGCGCGACTGAAACAAATAAAAGAATATATGATTAAATGGCAAGACGCACAGTCATATGTGTAGTGGAAATCTCAATTTCCAGTCACTTTCGTGTTATACATAGAATATTCTCCTAAAATATCCATGTACAAGCAAAAGGCTTCTAAAAGACTTTTCTACCCCTGAACCATCTCAAAACTTTTTCCTATCAAAGAAATCTCTCTTTTATTTTGGATTCAGAACCTAAAATGACAGTTCTACCCTCGGGGTATTACAAATCTCCCCTTCTAACAAAAATTGTCCCTGAAATTTGCCTAAACAAATCAAGGAATCTATCTCTTATTTCAGCCTCAACCTTTCAGGTAGCTTTCTCAATTCTCTGACTTCTCCACAAAACTTTAACCAAAAGAATCTCTCTATTTCTAAGTGTGTTCACTCTGTAGTCCAGAATCTAAACTGGTATCTTTTGATAACTCAAATCATCTGACAACTCCAGATTTTGAACCTCTAACACATGAGATGGATCTCTCACATATTTCCTCAGTTGAGACACATGAAACACACTGTAGATTCTATCCAAACTAGCTAGAAGGGCTAATCTGTAAGCAACTCTACCCACTCTCTCCAAAATCTAATATGGACCCATGAATCTTGGAGTCAACTTGCTTTTTCAACCAAATCTTAGGACACGTCTGTAGGGAGTAACTCTCAGAATCACGTGGTCTCTAACCTCAAACTTTATCTCCCTACGCCTCAGATCTGCATAGCTTTTCTAACAATCCTGAGTCTGTTTAATTCTCTGTCTGATAACTCTGATCTATTCAATCATCAACTGAGTCATCTCTGGCCCCACTGTTGTCTCTAATGAATCTCTCACCAATGTCATCCCAATGCAGTGGTGATCTGCACCTCCTACCATACAAGACTCGAAAAGTGTTATTCGAATAGTAGACTGATAGTTGTTGTTGTAGGCAAACTCCATTAATGGTTGTAAATCAGTCAAACTAGTCTGAAAATCCATGCAACAGACTCTCAACATATCCTCTAGGATCTGATTAACTCTCTCAGTTTGACCATCTGTCTACGGGTGATAGGCTTAATTGAAATAAAGTCTGATCCCCAATGCTCTATGTAAACTGCCCTAGAAAGCTAACAAAAATCTCAAATCTTTGTCTGATACTATATCTCTGGGAACCCCATGTAATCTGACCACCTTTGTGACATACAAACGGCCCAACTGATCAGTACTCATGCCCTCTCTGATCGGTAAGAAGTGAGCAGACTTACTCAATTTGTCTACAATTACTTAGATGTTATATCCATGCTGCACTCTAAGAAGTCCTGAAATGAAATCCATGAAAATACATTCTCATTTCCACTCAAGAATCCTCAATGGCTTAAGTAACCCAGAAGGCTTCTGATGCTCTGCTTTGACCTGCTGACAAGTCAAACATCTGGCTACAAAATCTGAAATATTTCTCTTCATACTAGACTACCAAAATACTTTTTTGAGATCTTAATACATCTTGGTATTGCCGAGATATGCTAAATAAATTGTATTGTGAGCCTTTGACAAGATTCTCTGTCTCAATCTGTATCCTCTAACACACAAACTGACTCTGAACCTCAAAATCTCGTCTCTGATCTCGAAGTCTAGCGTTGTACCCTCAAAAACCTTCTGAATTATACTTTGAACCCATATATCTGACATCTGACTAGTCTTGATATCATCCAATAGCGTGAACACAATCTAAAGTCTAGAGAAACCGACTATCACTATCTAAATATCCTCTTTAGAAATCTCATGTTGCAACTCACTTTCCACTGAAATCATGGATAAAGCTACTCTCCTGTTCAAAGCATCAGCTACTACATTAGTTTTACCCAGATGATAGTGAATCTCGCAATCACAATCCTTCACTAATTCTAGTCATCTTTTTTGTCTCATATTCAATTTCCTCTGGGTGAAGAAATACTTGAGACTCTGATAATCTGAATATATGCAGCATCTGACACCATACAGATAATGTCTCTAGATCTTCAAAACAAATACTACTGCAGCCAACTCTAAATCATGTGTAGGGTATCTCAACTCATAATCCTTTAATTGCGTGAAAGCATAAGCAATTACCTTACCATGTTGCATCAATACTGCTCTAATCCCCTGATAGGAAACATCAATATAAATATCAGTCGACACCCTCCTGAGGCAATGTCAACACTAGAGCACTGGTCAATATATGCTTTAACTCTTTAAATCTTTCCTCACATACCTCGGTCCAAACAAAAGGAATTTCTCTCCGAGTCAAAGCTGTCAATGGTCTCGCTATGCTGCAAAATCTCTCAATAAATCTCCGATAATAGCCAATCAAATCAAGAAAACTCTTAACCTCCTTAGGCGTCCTTAGCCTTAGTGATATAGAACGAATTGAATAATAGATTTTGATCGACACACGATCAGAATCGACACACAACCCAAAGGAGCATTTGACGAACGATTGGAGATCGATGAACAATCAAAAACGACATACGATCCAAAGGATAATCGACTAACAATTTTAAAGAGAACTAATCTCAAATTTATATTTGAATAATATCTGAAAATCGACTACAATGAATATTTGAGCCCTTTATAGCCCTTAATGCTTATTAAAATATAAAATAAAATCTAACTAAAATCTTATAATATCCCTAAACAAGATAATCTAAATTAAATATTCAAACTTTCCTAAATAAGATAGAGTAAATATTAATTGAAATTTGAATTTTCCTTTTAATATGAGATCCTATAATCCTTGATGGGTCCCACATCATTCTCCCCTGGCTGAAAAAACTCGACTTCAGAGAGTTGATTTACAAGTAATCCTCTGGGAACTGAAATAGTAAACTCGTCTTTCGATGGCACTTTAGTCATAAGTTGACCTATTGAAACACTAGAAGATAAAGTATGAGGCTCAAACATACCCTGAGAAGGCGTTAGATCTTTCACATTGAAAACAAGACTAATATTCATAGAATCAGGCAAATCAAGTAAATATGCATTAGACCCAAGTTTTTGAATGATAGAAAAAGGACCAATAGCTCGAACACTCAACTTTTTAAAAGATTACATAAGTAATAATTTAGAACGTATACGAATCATGACATAATCACCTATATTAAATTCTTTACTCCTACGATGCATATCATTAGCAAGCTTATAATTCCCATGATTAGCTATCCCTTTTTCCCCAAAAGTATCTTCCCTTAACATGTGGATATATTCCTTGTAAGGTTCAGAACCAGATTTTCCTTTAAGCTTAAGGCTACTCTCAATGATTTGGATCGGTTTTAGAATAATTTTCTTCCCTTTATGCTTAAACTCATAAGTTTTGTCCCTACCACGATTAGTTACATCAAAGTCATATAACCAAAGATGGCCTAAAAGAATATGGGCAACATCTATAGAAAGCACATTATAATAAATCTCATCATAATAATTACCCATTCGAATAGGGACTCGACATCTCTCAGTAATGGGCAAAGTTGTCCTATTAACCCATGCAACTCTAAAAAGCTTAGGATAGGGTTTTACCTTAAGACTTAATCTACCTATGGCAGACTTAGAGACCACATTCATAGCACTACCCCCATCAATTACCAACTTACAAGATCTATCCCCACTTTTTATGAAGATATGAAAAATATTGGTTCTTCTCCAGTCATCTTCTATAACAGTAGATAAAATATGTCTAACAATATTGACATGATTACCCTCAACTATTAACTCATCTTCATCCCCAGAATACTTTACAGGTTCCACAATCTCTTCTTCATAGTCAGATTTTTCATTTTTGAATTGTTGTTTTAAGGTCAAAGCACGTTGAGGACATTGAGCTACTACATGACCCCTATCATGACAATGATAACACCTAAGAGACGAGACACTAGCACGAGACCCACTAGAAGAGGCATTCAAGGTGGACTGAGGGGGAACAAGATTCTTATTTTGAATAGTGGTGGTCTTATCCCTAATTGTGTTATTCCCAAGAGGTGGGCTAAGACTATTTGATGCATGTGCCTCATAAACACGTCCTAAAGCAGGTGCATAAGACACAGATGCAGATGTTCTAGGTTGTCTAATAGAGTCATCCATACCTATGGGTTGTTTACTCAAAACTCTTTCAAACTAGCTCATCATTCTAGCAGTGAGTTCTTCTATACTATCATTCAATCATTTAGTTAATTTTTCTTCCATGATAGCAAATTTTTCACCTAATAAAGTGGACACAAGTGTAGATTTATCTTTGATCATGGTTTAATGGATATGTTTGTAAGACTCAAGCTAACCACAATGCAAATAATAAGCTCACTTGTAATACACACCAATAAGAATGTAAAAATAAAATATAAGTGGTTATGTTAATGTTGTATAGTGAAAAATCAAGTGCTCGATAAATTTATAATTTTAATCCGGATCTAACACAATTCACAGTTCACCTAATTAATATAAGTACTAATCAAATTTCAAGGTGAAAGAAATTGTACCGTATCAAAATACTTCAAGCATGGCTATTGTGCCTCCTTTGAATTCGAATCGATTTGGCCCGAATATACAAGACTTTTCCAACTATTCTGATTTTGTTTTTTTTTTCAAAACTGAGTTGTTGAGAAGCTTCTCTAGTGGGGCGAGTGACAGCAGCTGACTGTGCTTATAGGATCTTCTCCGGCTGGTCAAGTGATTGGTGATGATGACTGAACGAACCGAACCAGACGTGGTTGGACCAATGTCCAGCTGTGTAGAGTCATGTTAGAGCGAAAGTTGGAGTAACTGGAGTGCGATAATGTTGAACGGAGGTGGATCTGGAATGGCTAGCTTGCGACAACAGCGAGCGACGGTTTAGTTGGAGTAACCGACGTGTGATGACGATGGCAGATCTAGAGAACGGGTGTGCGACACGAGCTAGACGACAGAGGCACGACTTCGCTTGAGAAGAACCAATGGTGCTGGGACGAGTAGACGATGACGACAACGTTGATGATGCAACAACGGGCGACAGAGGCTGATCTGGCGTGACGACGAACGTGCGACAAACAGGGCACAACTTTGCTAGAGGCGACTAAAGGCGACTGACAATAGGTGCGGTGAGGCAGATCGGCAGTGGTGGTTGACGGCGACGGTGAGATTAAACGCTAATCGTTCATCGACGACTGTTTGGAGTCGATGGCGGAATGCTAGAGGTGACTCGTGGCGGGTCTGGACTCTACGTATCTTCTTCTTCTTCTATTTTTTTTTTTTACAGAATTCTTTTTTTTTTGTGATTTTTTTTGAATGAAACTGGAATAAAGAATGCAAAAATCGACCCTAAAGACTAGAATCGATCAGGAAAGCAGAGATCGAGTTTAGGCTCTGATACCAAACTAATGTAGAACAAATTGAAAGATAGATTTTGATCAACACATGACCCAAAGGAGCAATCGATGAACGAGTGGAGATCGACGAACGATCAAGATCGACACACAATCCAAAAGGTAATCGACTAATGATTTTAAAGAAAACTAATCTCAAATTTATATTTGAATAATATCTTAAAACTGACTACAATGAATATTTGAGCCATTTATATAGGCCCTTAATGCTTATCAAAATAGAAAATAAAATCTAACTAAAATCCTATAACATCCCTAAATAAAATAATCTAAATTAAATATTCAAACTTTCCTAAATATTAATTGAAATTTGAATTTTCCTTTTAATATCAGATCCTATAATCCTTGATGGGTCCCACATCACTCGACCAACTCAGAATGACTTTTACCTTACTTGGATCCATTGAAATACCAATTGCTGAAACTACATGCACAAGAAATGCTACACTACTCAACCAAAACTCATATTTGCTGAACTTGGCATAAAACTGACGATCTCTCAATCTCTGAAGAACAAACTTTAAGTGTTCCTCATGCTCCTCTACACTCTTCGAATAGACTAAGATATCGTCAATAAATACAACAAATCTATCTAGACAGTCTTAGAAAACTCGGTTCATTAAATCCATAAATACTACAAGAGTATTTGTTAATCCAAAAGGCATCACTACAAACTCGTAGTAGTCATACCTCGTCCTGAAAACCGTCTTAGGTACATCTCTCTCTACTACTCTCACCTGATGATAGTCAAACCTCAAGTCTATTTTGGAGAACACTGTAGCTTCACTCAACTGATCAAACAGATCATCGATTCTGGACAACGGATACTTTTTTTTTACTGTTACCTTGTTTAGTTCTCTGTAATCTATACATATTCTCAGGGAACCATCTTTCTTCTTCACAAACAAGATAGGAGCTGTGGCGTCGGTTTTTGCCGCACCACGCCAGGACAGACTTGCCACTCTTGTTTAACCATCCTAAACGTAGTCAAGAGGAGCACATAACGGGTTTATGGCTCGTTACGGAGTCTATAGAGTCGCCATCCGAGAGTAACCCCGAGAAAATACACATCGATGAGGATGGACGATTTATGGATCCCTTGCAAAGGACTCAACTACCCCTCACCTACCCAATGGGTCGGGTTCGGAGAGTCAGGTACAACAATGGGAAGGTATTAGGCACCCATGCCACCCGGCATGAAAGCTGACCTCCACTTTTATGATTCGTTCGTTAAGCGCGTTATCAACATAACATTACAAATATGTTGATAAAAAATAGATTCCCCCTCAAGGGCTTACCTGAAAGCTACTTATTCGAATTTGATTGAACGTTGAGCCGAGCATAAACCAAAATTATACAAGATGGTTTTCAGAATTCTTTTTCGAAAAATCTTCTTCTGAAAATTTTCTTTCTCTCAAATTTTTCTTTTTGCAGAAATCCTCTCTTTTTTTTTTGTTTCTGGAAAATCCCCTGAAATACTTTTTTTTTTTTTAAAATCCTCTCCCCCTTTCTCTCAAAATTTTTTTCTCTCCGAACGTTTTTTTTTTTTTTCTCAGTCGTCTCCTCCCCTCTAAAATTTTTCTCTCCTCTATCTTTTTTTTTTTCTCTCAGCCCTCCTCCTAAAATTTTTCTCCCCTCCTCCCCCGTTTTCCAAATGAATTCCCCCTTTTATGTTTAGGGAAAATGCAGAAAAAAAAAAAGGAGGCTGACAGCCTGCCCAAGAAAAAAGAAGGCCATGCGCGCGCACAGTCAGCGTGCGGTGCGTTGGCCTGGACAGGAGACAGAGGGAGGCACGCACAGGAGGCAGCATGCATGCAACAACTCAGCGCGCGCGTGCAATACACGCGCGTTGAGCGCCCGCCCCTGCAGCCATCCATCCCAGCCCGTGCGTGCAGGACACGCGCGCTGCAGGCCAAGTCCTGGGCCCTCTAGTTGGGCTTCCTCCTTCTTCTCCTTCTTGACTTGGGCTGGCTGCATGGGCTATGGGTTATGGGCTTTTTTTTTTTTTTCACTCATATAACAATATAAAATAAACATTTTTTTTTTTTACATAAAATAAAGTAAACACTTTTTTTTTTGTAATAAAATAAACACACTTTTTTTTCTTTTTTTTTCTTTTTTATAAAGGAGTCGTACCAGGATGCAGCTCAATACAAAACTCCAATTCCCTCTCAGGAGGCAACCGTGACAAATCCTCTGAAAACACATCAAAAAATTCACTCACTATCGACACTTCCTCGACACTTGATCTAGCTACATCTATACATACCACATTAACCCAGTACCCTATACAAGTTTTCTCGCCTACAAACCAGAAATAAGCGGGGTCATTACTCTTCCCTTTCCAAACACAAGTTGATCAGGGTCTAACTGTAGTCTAACATTTTTCCTTCTATAGTCTATCTCTACCCCAAAATTACTCGGAAAATTCATGTCTAAGATCATGTCAAAATCAGCTAACTCCAACATGATCAAGTCTATCCTCAATCTTCTACCCATAATCTCGATCTTCTGATCTGACAATACCCGATCACTCAAAACCATACCACCACTGGCATCTCTACATATATTCTCCTATCGATCACACTAGGGATTAACCCTAAACTCTCTATTACCTCTCTAGATATGAAGCTGTGTGTGGTACCACAATCAATCAATACATAAATAGGAGTATTAAGAAAGAGCAACTGACCGGTAACTGCATGTGGAGTTGCCTCTGTCTGATCCCGTCTGACTGTAAAAACTCTGGCTCTACCTCGACCTGAAGGACCACCTCTGTTTGCTCCAACACCTCTATCTGTTGGACTAGGGAAACCTCTACTTGAAAGACCACCTCCAATAATTGGGCACTCTGACACCCTATGTCCAGACTGTCTGCATTTGAAGCACACACTCTGCCTTTCTAGGTTCTCACCCAAATGCCTCCTACCACAAATCCTACATGGTGGTAGCTCTGTCCTCTGCTTTCTTCCTTTAGTATATTTCTTAGATTGCATGGGTCCCTTTCCTCTATCACTATCTTTGTCAAAACCTCTATCTTTGTCTCTCTCTGCTGGCCTATTAAATACACCTATTCTCTATAGATATACCTCTGATCTCAAAGCTCTTTTCAATGCATCACTGAATTTCTAAGGAGAAGATCCTGTCATGGGTGCAAACCATGCACAAATTTTTGTACTCTGGTGATCTCTGAAGCTGTCATACCCGGTACAAATCTCAATAAATGATTAAATCTAGTGGCATAATCTTTTATTGAATTCGTATCCTGAGTCAACTATATGAATTCTTGGGCCCTGGCATGCATCATATATGCACACAGTACTCTTCATCAAACAATCTTCTGAACTCATCCCAAGTCAAACTCTGCACATTAACTAATGTCTTGACGAGGTTGCACCACAACCTCGCATCACCTCTAAGCATATAAGTGGCATATCTGATTTTCTCTCTGTTTGTTATGGTAAACAACTTCATGGTACTCTCAACTGACTCTATCCAGTCTTTTGCTACAACAGAATCTCTAGAATCAGTAAATTTTGGCGGTTGATGGGCTCCTGGTAGACTGTAAATCGGATGAAGTTTCTTTGAACCACTAATACCAGTTATACCTGTACCAGTACCAAAACTTTGACCCCTCTGAAACTCATACCCTGGTACTTAAAAACCTTCTGCTCTCTAATCATAATAATCTTTGTCTTGCCCCTGACAAGCTTCGCCTCTAACAGGCTCTTGGGTCTCAATTCTTTCTATATGTTGTAACCCTTCTCTCATGACCTCTATGACAATGTCTCTGACATCCTCTACTTTAAGAAATACTCGAGAGTGCTGAGACCGCCTAAGGTCATCAATACTCATGAGTCTAATGAAGTCACTACTCTGTTCACTCAAATTTTTAGGTAAATGAGATCTTCTATGTAGAAAATCACAACACAGAGGATCAACATCAAACATAAACCGAAATTACACTTAAATACTTATGCTGAGAGGAAGCGAACAACAGCTGTAGGGGCATGCTGGCTCTCGGCTCATGCAAATTATAGAAAACAATACATGTGAAAACTCATTTTATGAAAATGCTTTTCAAATTTTACTAAATAGCTCAAAGTAATGCTCTGATACCAAACACTGTAGCGACCCCTGCCACAGGTCACTATGCACTCAAAAAAGTACTGTAAATCATAAATAAAATATACCTACTACATGGATCTCTACAGTAAAAAGACTGTTGCTTCTAAATTTAAAATTTCTTTATAAAAGAAAGTTATAAATATAATTTACTACGATAGTAAATCAAAAATATCGAACATGCGTGTACAATCCCAAGGCTCCTATTGTATAGAACATACTACTCATACAATGTATATTATATATAATACACACACATATACATGAGAGATAAGTAAAAGCATGCGAGCCAAACATGCTATCTGCTGCCGACCCATATCCCCAAAAATATGACAGCTGTCTCGCTCCAATTCAACCTCCGCTACTCACTGACCTGTAAAAAGAACACAAGAAATGAGGAGTGAGTGACAAAGTCACTCAGCAAGCGTTTCCTAAAACACTTACAGGTCTCAAACTTAGCTAGCTACGTGACTCATCACGTAAACCACCGCTTAACTAATGTTTTTATTTTGATTCTTTTTTATTCTGAAGTGCATCTGTTTTCTGTGTTATTTTTTGTCTTATTCTGCTCTGTTTCTTATGAGATGTTGTACATAACATGAAATGTATATGCTGATGTCATGTGTATGTTGTAAAATCATAAAACTTGCCCTTGGCCCTAATTTTTTGAAAAGGCCAAAGGACAATTTCCCACTCATAGTTTGAGGCGGGGACAAAGTCCCACCCGCTTAAGTTTAAAAGTCTGGATTCCCACCCATAACCCAATTTTTTATTATTTTTTATTAAAATTACTAAATTACCCTTTTAAAAATTAAAAATTTATAATAAAAATATAAAATAATTTTTAAATATAAAATTTTAAAAAATATTAAAAAAATTTTTAAAAATTAAAAAATATTTTTAAAAAATTTAAAAATCGCAACAGCCGATTTGGCAACCTCCACCCAACGGGGAGGCCAGGAACCAGGTGGCCGGAAATGGCCACCTGGTTCTATTATGGGCGACCACCGCCGCGGGTGTCGGCGGCGGTGGCTGCTGCGTTTTTTGAATTTCAAAATTTTTTAAAATTTTTTTTAATTTTTTTGAAATTTTTTAATATTTTATATTTATATAAAATTTATTTTATTAATTTATAAAATTTTAATATTAAAAAGACAAAAAAACCCCTGATAATTACTGTATATTCATTATTTTTAATATTAAAATTGGGTGATAAGTGGGAATCCAGGCTTTTAAACTTAAGCGGGTGGGACTTTGTCCCCGCCTCAAACTATGGGTGAGAAATTGTCCTTTGGCCTTTTGAAAAACTTTCTTTTCTGAAAACTTTTTCTGATAATAAAAACTATGATTTGAAGATTCTAAATATATACATATAGTATAAGCTAAAAACTGTCTTAGAAAATACTGTATCTGAAAATATCTACTATGCTGGTCAGACTGATGAATACAGGGATTCGACACTCTGACTGTGTGAGCTCAAATTCTAATAAATCTACTGATGCATAACCAGCACTCTCTTTAACGAGCTTGATAAAAGACCATGTCCTCTCTAGCGGACGCTAGTTTTCCTCTCTAACAAGTGTAAGAAATCACAGGTGCCCCCTCGTATCCACCCCTAACTGATGTCTGAAACATCGTATATATATACTTTAAAATCCTATTATTTGATCTTTGGATCCGTTTCTGAAAACATCTTATATGACATATTGTGATCTATGCTAATAATCATGTATGATATGCTATGATATCATCTTATTACTGAGTTCTGTGTGCTTAGAAATGGTTTAGAGTAGCTTAGCTTCTCTTTTAAGTTCTTTTTCTTCTTTTCTTAAGGTGCACGAGCGTGTCTCTATGTGCACGGGTGTGTGTCAAGGCACACGGGGACCGTGTGCAACTGGTGTTCTTGGGCGTGCTAGCTTCTGAAATTATTTTATTAAACTTTGGCTAGTCACACGGGCGTGTGGTGCGAACACACGGACGTGTATACATGGCAAAAGGTCGTGTCTCACACTGCACGAGGCATGTAATTGCCTCACAATACTCCTGTGTCCTACTTACACAAGCATGTAGAATTGGGACTAAACACACGGGTGTGTGCACTCAGGTACACAAGCGTGTGTCTGGATTTTCATACGCACATGGGTGTCATGTGTCATGGGGCTCAGCTTTTGCTCGTCAAGTCGGGCTCCATGCGGCACTTGTCTTAAGCTCTCTCAAACAAGTTAATTTTAACTCAACTCATTAGTCTGCAAGGGAAATATAACCAATGGTTAGTTCCCTTGAACAGAGTATTAAAATTAACACATAGGTAACAAAGGCAATCATCCATTTAACGAGGCAACATTAATCATCGTAATATCCCACATTCATGTGGGCATATGCAAACGCAACCAATACACAAGAGTCATACACAAACAAGAAAGTATTACACTAAATTCAGAAGAACCAAGCTACTTCTTTTATTGATAGCACAATAAATACAACATTGAGAGCGGACGACGGGCACCCGCCAAGCAACAAAGCCTAATGACTTCCTAAGGCAAGCAACTGTCATCCCTCCTAGCCTAGAGTCATTCAGTCCGAACTGGATGAGACTAGTCACTCCCCCCTAAAGAGGTTTATGAGGCTTTGTCAACATGGCGATAACAAACACATGACTAGTTTGAGGAATCACACCCCTTTCAAAATAAATCTATACATGAAGTTTTAACAATTCTGACATTACAATCACATTACTCATATTACATTTACATTGTACAAAAAGTTTCAAGGTCAGATTCCTACCGGATTGAAATGTCATTTTTTCCCACAGCCTCCAATCGGTAGGATTTTTTTTTATTACCAAAAAACCCCAATTCGGTCATATTTACCCCCAGAGACTCATTCTAGGGCAAAGATAAGGAAAGAAGGTTACCTCCTTAACAAGATAAGCTTGAAGTCAACTAAGGATTACATTTCTTAAAGTCTTACCTAATTCGGATTTGGAAATGGACTCTTAAACTTGATGCTAAAAACAAGATTGAATCAGTCTGCTTGCCTATGACTCTGTCTGCTCGCCCACGGCTCTGTGTGCAGTAGACTGCCCGCCTGCGAGTTCGCATGCATTGGACTGCTTCCTCACGACTCCCGCGCCTTGGACTGCTTCCTCGCGACTCCCGTGCCTCGGACTGTCACCTTGTGACATTCCCCTCCCCCCCTCCCACTCAATTTGTCGACGTCCTCGTCGACTTGGCTGCTAGGAATTCTTTAATCATCGATGCAAAGGCTCTCAAGTCTGTGGCCTTCTCCCAACTGTTCTCTTCCTCTCCCAAATTCCTCCACTTGATGAGATACTCCCTGCGGATGCTACGATTGCTGGATCTGACAATGCGATCTTCTAGGATCTTCTCCACTTATTTCTCTGGAGGTGGTCGAAGGCTAATGGTTGATCGTTAAATTTGTTGCCGACCGGGATCTTCTAGATCAGCATAAAATGCCTTTAACTTGCTGACATGGAATACTAGATGAACCTGCATCCAAGAAGATCCTACTGGATTGAAGGTCAAGGTCAGATTTACATTATACAAAAAGTTTCAAGGTCAGATTCCTACCGGATTGAAATGTCATTTTTTCCCACAGCCTCCAGTCGGTAGGATTTTTTTTTTATTACCAAAAAACCCCCATTCGGTCATATTTAACCCCAGAGACTCATTCTAGGGCAAAGATAAGGAAAGAAGGTTACCTCCTTAACAAGATAAGCTTGAAGTCAACTAAGGATTACATTTCTTAAAGTCTTACCTAATTCAGATTTGGAAATGGACTCTTAAACTTGATGCTAAAAACAAGATTGAATCAGTCTGCTTGCCTATGACTCTGTCTGCTCGCCCACGGCTCTGTGTGCAGTAGACTGCCCGCCTGCGAGTTCGCATGCATTGGACTGCTTCCTCACGACTCCCGCGCCTTGGACTGCTTCCTCGCGACTCCCGTGCCTCGGACTGTCACCTTGTGACATTCCCCCCCCCCCCCCCTCCCACTCAATTTGTCGACGTCCTTGTCAACTTGGCTGCTAGGAATTCTTTAATCATCGATGCAAAGGCTCTCAAGTTTGTGGCCTTCTCCCAACTGCTCTCTTCCTCTCCCAAATTCCTCCACTTGATGAGATACTCTCTGCGGATGCTACGATTGCTGGATCTGACAATGCGATCTTCTAGGATCTTCTCCACTTATTTCTCTGGAGGTGGTCGAAGGCTAATGGTTGATCGTTAAATCTGTTGCCGACCGGGATCTTCTGGATCAGCATAAAATGGCTTCAACTTGCTGACATGGAATACTAAATGAACCTGCATCCAAGAATGTGTCTCTACCTTGTATGCCATAGGCCCCACTCTATTTATGACTTTGAGTGGCCCTTCATATTTTCTAATAAGCCACTTGTCCCGTTTTCGGATGCTTCAGATTTGCTAAGGGAGTAGCTTGACTAAGACCATGTCCCTAGGTTAGAATTGGAATGGCCTTTGCCCTAAGTCAACCCATTTTTTCATGTGCCTTGTTGTTTTCTCCAAACATGCTTTAGCTAGTTCTAGGCGCAATTTCCATTCTCTCCTAAAAGATTGGGCCTTTGGGTTCTTCTCATAGTACTGATTATCAAGAGTGTGAGGCATTAATGGTTGCTGTCCAATCACAATTTCGAGGGCACTTCAATCAGTGAATGAACTCTTCTGGCAATAGAGACAAAATTGAGCAACATCTAGCATGTCAACCCATTCCATTTGGCTGGCACTGATAAAATGTCTCAGATATTCCTCTTAACATCCCATTATAACGTTCTGTCTGTTGGTTAGATTGGGGGTGATAACTAGTAGCAAAACTTAAGCTTGATCCCATGATCCAAACTAATTCTGTCCAGAAATTTCCCATGAATTTTGCATCTCTATCACTGACCAAATTCTTAAGAATTCTCATAGTTTTACTACATTCTTGAAGAATAAGCTGATAGTCTCTTTGGCAGAACAACTACAGGACTATTCAAATGGGGCCTTGTAAAGGAAAAACCTCTTTTGCTTTAGTGGAATCCTCAAGACCTCAGAAACTAAATAGACTAATGAATGGGGGAGGGGAAAAGAAACATACTTGGGGGAATAGAGATGGTCATTCCATAAAACTAGGGGCATCAAAAATGGGGAAGCCCAACCCCATTGTTTGTTTTCTATGTGATGGTCCCCACAAACTATTTGAATGCTTGAGGAAGAAAGCATTAAATGTCATGGCTGCGGTAAAAGAAGGGTTTGAGATTACACGACCCCCAAAAGATGAAGCGTCACAAGTAGTAGGTGCTCTTAGCTTTCTAGGGGCCCTCGAGAAACAATCGAAGCAACCCCAAAAGGGACTTATGTATGTAGACGTGAGAATTAGGGGAAGCGTGGTTCGGGCTATGGTGGACACAGGGGCCACCCATAACTTTATGGCCACAACTCAAGCCTTCAAGTTAAAGCTAAAAGTGGAGCAGGATGTAGGCAAGATAAAGGTCGTGAACTCAAAGGCACTAGCGACCGTTGGGGAAGCACGGAGGGTCCCTTGTAGTTTGGGTCCATGGAGCGGCATGGTAGGCTTCACAGTGGCGCCTCTTGATGACTTTGACATTGTATTGGGGATGGAATTCCTCAATAAATCAAGGGTGATCCCAATACCGACTGCAAGTTGCTTATTAGTGATGGGGGAGAAATCATGTATTGTATCATCCTCCTTCCAAGCGACAAGGAAAGTCAAACTTATTTCGGCTCCCAAAAGCTATCGAGTGATCATTTTGTAGCAAAACTCCTCCTAAGGCATAATCTGAAGCATCGGTTTGGATCTCAAAAGGTTCTACCACCTTAGGAAGGGCTAATATAAGGGCTTCAGTGATTGCTGGTTTAAGACTCTGGAACGCCTGCTCACATTGGGTGTCCTAACACCATTTCTTGTTCTTCTTCAAGAGATCTGTTAAGGTAACAGTCTTTCGCGAGTATCCTTCTATAAAACGCCGATAATAATTGGCCAATCCTAGGAAAGATCGCAATTCTTTAATTCCAGAAGGGGTCTTCCAATTCTTTATTGCCTCGACTTTCTCCTGATCCATTCCAATTTTTCCATTGCTTCAAGAAAAAGAAAAAAACTTACCCTTATGTGCCCCTACAATTAAGATAGTTTTAGAAGAATTTAAAGATCGACTCCCTGAACAATTGCCCAAAAGTCTTACCCCCACGACAGAGTATTGATCACCAGATCGAGCTATTGGCTAAAGCGAAGCCACCAACTAGAGCGCCTTATCGAATGTTACCTCCAAAGTTAAGAGTTACAAAAGCAACTTCACGAGCTACTTGAAGCATGATTTATCTGTCCATCTAAGGCTCCTTATAGGGCCCCAGTCCTCTTTCAGAAAAAACAGAATGGGAGCTTGCGACTATGTGTGAATTATAGAGCCTTTAACAAAATCACAGTTCGTAATAGATACCCAATTCCCTTGATCGCCAACTTGTTTGACTAGTTGAGCTCTGTCAAATATTTCACTAAGTTGGATTTACGATCAGGCTATCACCAGGTGAGGATCGCAGAGGGGAACGAACCCAAGACGTTTTATGTTACTAGATACGAGGCGTATGAGTTTCTAGTTATGCCCTTTGGGTTGACCAATGCACCTACCACATTTTGTACTCTGATAAACCAGATATTCAAAGAGTACTTGAATAAATTCGTAATGGTCTACTTGGATGACATGGTGGTTTATAGCACTTCATTATAGGAACATTGTGAGCATTTGAAGCAAGTATTAATAAAGCTCAGGGATAATCAGCTCTACTTGAAAAAAGAGAAGTGTGCATTTGGATAAACTCGCATCAAATTCTTGGGCCACATCATAGAGCAAGGAAAAATTAGGATGGATCAGGAGAAAGTCGAAGCAATAAAGAATTGAAAGACCCTTTCTGGAATTAGAGAATTATGATCTTTCTTAGGATTGACAAATTATTATCGAGGTTTATAGAAAGATACTCACGAAAGACTGTTGCCTTGACAGACCTCTTGAAGAAGAACAAGAAATGGTGTTAGGACACCCAATGTGAGCAGGCGTTCTAGAACCTCAAACGAGCAAACACTCAAGCCATTGTACTAGCCCTTCCTAAGGTGGCAAAACCTTTTGAGATCCAAAATAATGCTTCAGATTATGCCTTAGGAGGAGTCTTGCTACAAAATGGTCACCTGATAGCTTTTGAGAGCCGAAAACTTAATAATGTCAAGCGAAGGTCTGCATGCGGTAGACTGCCCGTCCGCGAGTCCGCGTGCATTGGACATCTTCCTCACGACTCTCGCGCCTTGGACTATCATCTTGTGGCACCATGCAAGGCTGTGTTCATATAGAAATGAGGCCACACAGGCGCGTACCTCGGGTACACGATCGTGTACTCAACCCAGATTCTGCAAATTACGTTTGAAAACCTAGAAATCTCACTCCAATCTCATCCAAACTCCAATCCAACAACAATACACATTTAAAACTGCTACTAGCATATACATAAGCATCATATCCTCATCTCAATCATGCCACATATCATCAATAAAGCATACCACATGTATACAAGGAAATACACATATAAACATGCAATTGGCCACTCAATCAACCAATAATTCATCATCTCAAAGCTCAATCATGTTGATAATACCTCAAACAAACACACAATGGTTCTTCACAACTCAAAACAGCAAAAAATGCTATGAACACACTGAAAGAGGTAAGGAAACACTTACCTCTTGCCATGGAAACTGGATCTCTCCCTCTGAAAGTTTTTAGATCTCTAATCTGGATCTGGGGTGTTGGGGGATCTCTCTCAATCACCCTAGGGTTCACTGGAACTAAGAGAAGAAGAACGAGAAGGAAATGAAATAAGTTGGGAACTGCACGACTGAAGCAAACAAAAGAATATATGGCTAAATGGCAAGACACATGGTCGTGTGTGTAGTGAAAATCTCAATTTTCACTCACTTTCGTATTATACATGGAATATTCTCTCAGAATATCTATGTACAAGCCACAAAAGATTTTTAAAAAACTCTTCTACCCCTGAACCCTCTCAAAACTCTTTCCAATCAAGAAAATCTCTCTTTTACCCTAGATTCAGGACCTAAAATGATAGTTCTACCCTTGGACTATTACACTAATCTGCCAAGATATTCTGATATACTTATACCCAATTGTTTGAGATTAACTAGATTAGACACAACCGAGTATAAACATTGAATATCATTGGTGCATAATAATAGTCTGACTCCATATCTCAAAACAGGTCCTGTATGCCTTGAACATAGGGTAGAGTTGAACATCAATAGTTTGCCACAATAAACTACACAAGAGAGCATCAGTTTTAACTCAATTTTCTTTATCTGTTATAATATCCTCAGACTTCGTAATCAAGTGGTCCTGTAGACGTTGGCTCTGTAATAGCCCAGGGGTAGAAATGTCATTTAGGCTGAAATAAGGAATAAAAGAGAGAAATCTGAGTTTTGAAGGGCACATGCCCATGTGTCCAAGGCACACGCCCGTGTGCCAGGAGAGAGACAAGTTATAAGAGTTTATTTTTCCAGCAGTTTTTCCTTCAGTTTTCCTTTAGCTTTTCTCTTCTCGTTTTTCTAGCAAACCCTAGAGCAGAACCCGTCTAACCAGCTGTCATTATTCTAGTGAGAGATCTAAGACCAGCTAGAGAGAGAGATCTGGACGCCATGGCAAGAGGTAAGTATTTCTTTACCTCTTCACTTAGGTTTCCAGCATGCTTTTCTAATTTTTCAGCTTTCTGGATGTATGTTGCATGTTGTGGATGTTTTCCAGCATGTTTTGATGATGAAATGATGAAATGTATGATAATTTTGAGATGAATATACAATGTATATTGTGTATATTGCTTGGGTATGCTTTGGACGAGAAATGCATGAGATTTGTTATGCTAAATGAGAAATGTATGAGTTGAGTATGTTTATGGGCATGAGTATGTGTTGTGTTTGTGATTAATTGAAGATTGATTGAGTATTGGATGTGTTTGAGTAGGATTTCTAGGTTTTCAGACGCTTTCTGCAGATTCTGGGTTGAGCACACGACCGTGTACCCGAGGGGACACGCCCGTGTGGTCTCAAATCTGTATGAGCACGACCTTGCATTCTGCCCGTGTGCATATGAAAATCCACACACATGCACGTGTGCCCGAGGGGACACGCCCGTATGTCTAATCCCAAATGCGCACGCCCGTGTAGGCAAGACACGGGAGGGTGCTGAGGCAACCACACGCCCGTGTGCCCAGCCATGCACGCCCGTGTATATGCACCACACGCCCGTGTGGTCAGCCTATTTCATGATTTATTGAGAAATCTTTCCAGAATCTTGCACGCCCATCAGCACGAGATGCACATGGTCCCGTGTGCCTTGACACACGCCCGTGCACGTTCACACACACGCCTGTGTGGCTTAAGAAAGAAAGAAAGAAAAGAGATTATTAAGTAAAGATAAGCAACCCTAAGCTTCCCTAAGCGAAAATTAAGCATGCGAAACACGAGAATAATGAGATATAACATTACATCATGCATGATTGAGAAACATTGAGTATGGCATGCCATACATGAGAAATTTTCAGAAAGGGATCTACGGATCCAAGAGAAGTTTTAAAAAATATACATATACAATGTTCCAGACATCAGTTAGGGGTGAATATGAGGGGGCACCTATGAGTTCGCACGCCCGCAGAGAGGGAAACCATGATCCGCTAGAGAGGATATGGTCGTGCACGAGTAGTTTTATTATAGGTTTGAGCTCACGAGGCCAAGGTGCCGAATCTCTGTGTTCATCAGACTGGCCAACATAACAAAGATATTTTTCAGATACAGTACTTTTGATACTGTTTTCAGATATACTATATGTATGTATATGAGGATCTTCGGATCAGAGATTTTTATGAGAAAGAGTTTTCAGAAAAGATGAGTTTTCAGAAAATCAAGCCCGAGGGGTAAAGTTTTATTGCATATGAGATTTACATGACATCAGAGCATGCATATCATGTCATGTAGAGCATACATGAGAAACATATGAGATAAAAGCAAAATACAGAGCATAAAACAGATGAGAACTCTGAAAACTTAATAATTAAAGTAAAGAAATAAGAGATAAGAAAAGAATGAGAAAACAGTAAGCAGAGAATCCGAGGTCTGATCGAGGATCAGCCTTTGCTTGATGACCTGTCTGTGTAAGAGATAAGAAATGCTTACTGAGTGATTTTGTCACTCACCCCTTTCCCTTCCTTTCTCTTTTGCAGGTCAGTGAGTTTTAGGGACTGAGATGTGGCGATGCAGCTGTGAGATTTTGGGGACATGGCTCGGCAGCTAGTTTTATATTTTCGGCTCATTTGCTCTATTAATCACATCTCATGTATTTTTTTTGTGTGTATTTTATTATTATGCACTATGAATTACATGTTTTATACATGAGTAACCTAGGATCTCAGAATAGTCTTTATGACTTATTTTTATTAAAGTTTTCATATTTTACGCTTTCGTATATTAATGTTTAAAGTATTTTAAGCAGTAGTTAAATTCTTTTTCCCTCGTAGGGGTCTCCGTCACAAACACATTTTCATTACTATTATATATATATATATATATATATATATATTTTATAGTTGTGCACAGTAGGCCTGGGGCAGGGGTCACTACAGGCTCATACACCATAATTCTGCTAAAGCAGCCCATGAGGCGTGATTTGCACTGCCAGTCAATTTTTCGGTCATGATGGTAAGGAGAGATAAAAAGGTAAAAGCCCTTGACTTTGAATTGGACCCTTCTATGTTCATATTTTAATGCCACAAACTCAACATGATATACACCCAACACAAAAGACCAAATTCAAAAGTTATAACCAAAACCAGCACTTATACCCACCAAATAGTAACAACCAAAAGCAGCAGCCAACAATACAGTGCAAATATCCACCAAACTAAAGTCCAAAGGAGGAACAAGGACACAATAAGATATTACCAAGCACCACGACGAAAAACAGTAATGAAAACGATAGCAGTCTATTTTTTTGATTGTTGGAGACAAGCTTTTGGCTGTCAGACAACGATGAAATCGCAAGTCAAACTTCATCGTCATGCTTTGAATGGATTGGAGCTGACGATGAATCCTCACGTGCACCGGAGAGAGTAGATCAAAGAAACGAGGCTTAGATTGAAACACCGCACGTGGAGGCGCGTGCGATGATAGATATGGGCCAGATTTGACATAGTGGCTGGTGACGAGGAAATAAGTCGACCAAAGTTGTTAGATTCTCATTTTGAAAATCGAAAAGACGCATTCTGACTTCATAGGAATAGTGCACTATCATCGAAAAATGTTAGGGTTTCAGCTGAGCCGTTCGCTAGAAGTTGAGAGCAAGTTTCAGAGGAGGCTTTGATACCATGTAAAGTTTATTGAGTAAATTTTTATGTATTAAATTTGTTAACAGGATACACAAATATATATATACTTGTACAATTCTATTTTAGGAAGCATTGTATTCTACTTTCCTTATTACTTTGATTATATCCTAAACTATCAAGTATACAACTTAATAATCTTGTAACCCTGGTCATTTACATTCATTCTAAATTTCTTTTAATCCCTACATGGGAGTGATTCTTGTTGTTGGAGGTTGAACTTGAGCTAACGAAAGGTGGATAGAGCTAGAACATAGCCTAGTGAGAGATTTGCAAGCGAATTCGACCAACATCAAGGTACTTACCAATGCACTTTAAATTTTGGAAACTTATAAGGCTATATGAGTACATGATTGATGACTAACATTTCATACAACATGCAATAATATAGCTAATATTCACAAGAAAAGGCCAACTTTAATCTAAATATATATAAAAAAAAAAAAGAGAACCAGAATAGCAAGTTGTGGCATCGTAAAATAGGACTCACTCATGATCAAAGAAGTAGGAAACAGCAACAATCATTTCAAATCCCCCATCCTTGTCAATGTCCACAATGACCTGATAAAAATGGGCCAAACATTTCATCGGTACCAATATATGTGCAAGTCAAATATTCACATCTATTAAAAGAGCACTGTAATGATTAAAGACCACTCACAGGCGTGCATAATATATGTGAGTCAATATTCACATAATCCTCCATTTTCTCATGTTGCCCTTCTTGCCATTCCCCGTCTCACCACATGGCATCATCCACATAATCATCATAATTATAGCCATACTCATCAGTGAGATCATTAGTTTCACAAAATAGCTCAAAAGATTGATCAGCATCATCTGCCAATGTTTGAGGATCATTTTCCACAGTTGCCTTATGAGCATCAACTTTATTATCATCTTTAGTTTTGTTGTCTTCCAAAAGACGTCTCCCGGAGTTTGTTCTAGTCTCTGAACTATTATTTCCCTCTGAACCCTCAGTCAAGGAGGAATTATCCACTGTCAATGAAGAAATGTCCACTGATTTAGTAAGCTTTATGTTTGTTTCAGTTTGAATCTCATTCATTTTCTTTTCATCCCCTGACTTAGACATGCTTACCACTCTGGGGTGACTTTCTGTAGATGTCGAAGCTGTTATGTTCAGTTCAGGTGGACTTACTTTCTTTTCTACAATGATACCAACATTAGTTACTATCTATTTGATTTTTGTCAGAAGGTACATGATCTTATTGCTAAACACAGACTGACTCACAATAATTAACAATGCATACATATTAACAGTTGTAATCATAAAATCTTGACCATGCCATGAAAAACAGGTTACAATGAATGACACAGTCAAGTAGCTAAAGTCTCAAAAAAATATCATAAGATAAGAGAAATCCAGCATAGTAGTGAATCTAATTGATTGACAGGTCAAAGAATATAAGTTTCGTCTGCACTAGGAAGTACATGGAACTTCTCTAAATCCTGATATAACTTACCTATAATTGATTTCAGCTGAGTAGCCTCAGCTTCTTTAACAAGTAGATCGTCATGGACATCTGGATGGGTACAATCTACTGGATCAAGATGTAAACCAACATACCAATCTCTACGAACTTTCCTATGAGGAACCACTAATTTATCTGTCATCATGTAGCCAGAAACGCTAGAAAACAAAAAATAAAATGAATACATCTACAATGATTCTAGGCATATTGGTAACTGAGAACCACAATAATTACCAAATATTACGTAATAGTGAGAATCATTCACGAGAATCATACAAAGAGACAATTTACCTGAAAAACAGTACTTCACCATTGTAGGTAGCCAGTGCAATTTCTCTCACAGCATCTTTGTCAATATCAAATAGCAGAGGACTTGCATGCACAGTTGACTGGTGAAAAGAAGGCCAACCTAATAAATCAAAGAGTCCCTACGTCAAACGATGTTACATTTATCCACGTTCTTTCTACCAAAAGATTAGATACCTCCTAATATCGCAAAAACCCACATATTAAGATTTCTATAATTAACACTAGAATTTCCATTTACACTCAGGATACGTTAAATCAACATAAAAGCAGATATGAGAGATATTGTTTTGCACCTGGCATTTTGTCGCCATCAGTGCCTTCAAGTACTTCTAGGTAGTGTACGAAAGAAGGAACCACTACTTCAAGCTTCCCATCCCTAAAATTAGAAAAAAAAAAAGAGGCAAAAACAAAAAATTCACCCAAATGAAAGGAATATAATATTATATCCAACTAATTTCAGATTAGTATAATCGATAGAATCGTGAATTAAACCTGTTGATATCAGCGATCAAAGGGGTGGCATAGATGCTAGAGCTGACTTCAGTTTACCATCTCAACTCCAAATTTCTAGGGCACTGAGTATTCGCCAACGCATCCTCATCTCTACAAATTAATAATAATAAAAATAAAATAAAATAAAAACCAGACATTTACAAATCCAATCATGAACTCACATTTCAGGGTAACCAAGATCATCGTCGGTAGCCCGTCGCTGACGAAACTTATTCTGTTCTGAGTCAGCGCCATGGACGAAATTGAGGGGCGTAACGGAGAGTGATAAACAAATTAAGAAGACGCTGGTCGTCGAGGATTTCACATGCTCACTAAGAAGTGCGATCAACAAAAAGAATTGAACACACAGAAACCCTCTGAAACAGACGCATGCGCTTAAGGTTCTAAGAATCTAATTTATCACTCAATTTCAATGAATTTACTGCTACAAAATCTGATGGAGTTGACAATTTGGAAACCAAATTTCGGAGTGAAAAGCTCTTAAAATGCTTCGGCTAAACACAGTGAGTGATCGGCAAAACATATTTTGTACGCTTTTATTTTTCTCTAAATAATAATCGAAACTGGTTAACCAAAAAAAAGAATAATAATAACTATAATAAGTAAATTAATTTATTTATTTTTTGAATATGATCCACTTTCTAATAAAAATTAAATTTATTCTTTTTTCTTGTTTTATATATTAAATTTATTAGCTTTTAAGGTTAGATCGGTTTCATTTCATACCATCAAAATTATGATAATATATATATATGTATATATATAAAAGATAAATTCATTCTAATCTTCAATTACATTAATAATGCATATGTTTTATTTACGAATCACACATTATTGTTATAAATTATGTGACATATTTAATCATTTAAAATTTTGTTATTTTCCTATTTCAATTTAACACCAACTTTAAAAACAATCATTTCAATAACAACACAAATATTAAAACTGATTGAAATCCAAATCTTTTATTTAATTTTTCATATCACAATTATAAATATGATAAATATAGTGAATCCATTCAAAAACCAAATTCAAGTAAATATGATGAAAATTCTTTTGTTAACAAATTTTACCATTTTTAAGTCAATAGTAATTGAAATTCGTTACAATGCACATCAAGTGAAGTTTACGCATAACTTTACTATTACATTTCAGTGTAACCAAGTTGCTTATAAATACATATAAAAACTACATCAATTGTGTTAACCTTGTAAAAAACATTAAACTTGTTTTTTATTTAAAAAATATTATTTTAATAATTTTCTCTTATATTACACCTAAACACTTATTTTGATATAAATTACCACCTAAAAATCAATTCAAATTTGAAAATAATTATATATCAAAATTATTTTAATCCAAATAATTTAATTTTAAAAATGATTTATTTACATTGATACTATATTATAAATAAAACAACATCTTATTTTATAAATCAAATTGATGAAAAACAAACTGCTACTAAATAGGCACGACATAAACCAGATATTACTTACAGATAAACAAGTATAAATAGGTGAGCAGTTCATCAACATTCCTTCCGGAGTGAATGAATATGGTTTACCAGTGAGTGATGTTAGAGATGGGTATCGTATATGAAGGCAATAGTATTCACAAATACTATTCAAAAAAGTATTATTCAGAGATGGTTTGGATAAATGGAATGCTATTTACAAGATAGATGAGACACTCTTTACATTGGTTTTTAGCCGAACTTGCTGTTTTGCTCGTTCATGGGGGGTAACTGAAGATGGAATCAAGCCAATTCGACATATTCATCATTTTCAGGAACTCTCTTATCATCTTCTTCTTCAACATCTTCACCCTTCCTTCTTCTCTGATAACTTCTTCAGCAAACAAAACCACATATCAAACAAATGGACCTTAAATTCAAACCAACCACCGTTCAGAAATTAAATCTAACTCAATCTGAACAGTTGCCACTACCAAATCTTTTGCTTCTGAGAGAATCCACAAGAAGAATAAGTTAATGTTAACAAAAAGGGCAGAAGAAAATAAAAGGATGTTGTTTCGCAACCATCCGCCGCAAATTTCACTTGCCGCCATAAAAGTAAAATATTTACAGCAAGGCAAAACGCAAAACCACAACACGGAGGAACTCTGTCGATATGGTTCTAAGGTTGTGAATACCCGTTAAGCAACTTATAATATATCAACATCAAAAGCCCTTGAGAGGGTATAGATTATACCAATATTATACACTGACGCCGGTGTGCTAAAACCTACTTCTCTTGATCTGGACAATGATCGGAAAAATAATTTCAGACATGACATTGAGATCTATTTTAAGTGTGCTCACTGGATCATATAACTCACCAGCGTAGCACACATTAAATGCTAATTACAATATTAACTTGATGACCATTTGAGACCAAGTAGTCGCCCAACTATGACCTGCACTGGCTAAAAGCAAGCAAAGAATAAGAAACATCTCTTATTACAGGGTCCTCTTGAAAACATGTTGGACATCTGTGCCTCAACTGCCAACCATCACCTTAGTCGTCTCTTGCTATCATTCCGAATTCTATCACCATACATCGGTAGGCAAATTATCTCATTAATCTCATTCAACAAGATGTCCTCGGTTATATTATCTGTTATACTCCGCATCACCTATTTAAACCAGGAAGTTTTTATTTAGTCTGATATAATCGAAAGATTCAGAAGCTTATAGAAAAGATGAAGAAATGGACCTACCTTCCTATAGGTACTGATATCGTTTGGAGTCAATTTATCTGTCCTGATCCGCATGCATACCCAAATCTGTTCCTCTGAACTCCAACTACACTCAATAATCATCCCTGAGTAAAAAGAGGGATCTGAACCATCTGCAAGTTTTACAAGCATGGGAGAGTAAGCAAAGGGCTAATCTACAACTAAAGATGATAAAAAAAACATGCCCAAATATATAACTGCCAAGCCATAGCATAAAGACAATGAAAAGGAAAAAGATTTGACATGTAGACATTAACAATCTGAATGTAATATTAACAAAACAAAAACCTATGACTATCAACCACTTATAGAAAATCTATAAACTGACAGCCATTCAAGAAAATTATTAATCCACCGAATAATATTGGTTATAGCTGGAAAAGGTAATCAGAATGAGTGACAAGCTGAAAAAGAAACCAAAAATCAACCCCAGCCAAAGCTTTAGGGTGGCAAACTAGCACATTACCTCCTACTTCCTATAGGCATATTAAGCAGATCAACAAAAAGACAGCACAAGCAGATTAAAATCAGCAACACTGCCAACCTTTTGGAATGGCTAAATAATGAAGTTATACGCAAAGGTCACAAGTAATCATGCCAAAAATGTGGAAGAAAATGCAAAAGCTTATAAGCACCGCATCTCTATTCTGTGAGTCTAAAACCATAAGATGATATAAATAATGTGGGAACAATCAATCCTGCCATTTGGAACATAATTATAAATTTGATAATTTTATCACTTCACATCAGAAGCCAGCCCCGTTTTTGGCTTTATAAAAGGCATCTATGAATGCTGTGTAATGATCCACACTCAGAAATTTCAAATCCATGATGATGGACAAAGGCATCAAACATCTACAAGAAACTAGAAGTGAGAAAACAAAGAGAACCATAACAACCTTTAAATTTAACAGAATTCCCTTCCATCGGTTTCTTCTTCCCTCGTTCATACAGAAAAAGTAGCTGACGATCATCAGTTACCTGTGTCAGCATGTACCAACCAAATATCATAGGAGCTAACAGATAAACATGATATTTGATAGAGATAAAGAGGCAAAGCAACAGCCAATCTTAAGTAAATATGATAGTGTACCTCAAATAAAAAATCCACTGAGTTCATTCTGGCATATTTCCACTTCAGAAGACCTTCATGCGTGCGTGGAACATATGGATCATCCCAACCCTGCACCATAACATCACTGGTAACAACTGCTGTACAACCTAATAACAGAAACCTCAACTTAACTAAGACATGGCAAAGTTTGCCTGGAAACTAGATTAGCAGTGGGTCCCTAATTCCAATTCAATTACTGACTCGATGATGACAGGAAATTGCTGCTAAATTTACAAACATCTTAGATGATAAGTTATCTCATACACAATCGAGAATTGGACTGCCAAAGCCAAATCAATTATCACATTACAACATCAAGAAAGAAGTCAAGGCATTTTCTGGGCAAGCTAAAAGAAATTAATGGATAGCCAGACACACACCCCTCTGTGAGCCAATAACTAAAATGTCCCATAGTTCTTTCATTAATACTTGGCATGATAAGAAATACATCGGGGGACAAGCACCCCTACCCAGTGCAGTACAACAAAGAGTTATGAGATGCAATTGGGAAGGACACATCACTCACAAAAAAGGAATATCTTGTTTCTCTCCCACTTGGTTTGACCTCACAGATGAAAACCTAACAAGACTGTTACAAAAAGTTCACAATTTTGATACTGCAATCAAGATTATGATCCTCAGTTACCTGAAAAATAAGGCCATCTGCATCATGTGAAAGCCTTGGAATAAATTCAGTCAAAAGTTTGGTAACAGTGGACAACAACCAAAAGTCTTTCCTCCTGACCTGATTAACAAATTTAGAAAGTCAGTAACCAAAGACACAAGGGGAACCATTAGGACATAGATTGATGGTTCTCAAAACATACTCTGAAGGGTTCCAGGTCATATCTGTAATAAGGATTTTTACTTGAGTAAATACTATGCCGCTCAATGTTCCGAGGTTCAATGATTTCTTTCTCCAGCATCTTCCACCGTTCATAGAAGGGCCGCTGAACCAATTTTTATAACCAGACATTGGAGTAAGTAGATGCTCTTCATCATGTTCACAAGTCAAAATCCAAGCACATACAAGGATATGGTGTGCTACAAGAAATAAATAAATAATGACATTCCTGCAGTACAAAACACGAATCCTCCCATATTCTATAGAAAACCCACCTCAATGACAGACACCTGGTTAATTGCCATCATATCATAAATAAGGTATCTTCTCTCTTGCTTCCGTGAGTCTGGCAATTTATCAATAATCATCTCCCCATCAAGCAATGTATAGTGGTGAGTTCTCTCACTCACACCAGCCTTTGCAAGAAAAAATCTATAGAAAATTAGAAATCAGACATAATAGTGGTAATTATAGTACAAATACCAGGAACTTCCTCAAAGGCTCAGACTGGAAGACATACTCCATTTGGCAATTTGAGGGGAAACCTCATCTGAACCCTTCGAAAATTAAAACATCTATCAATCAAATAACATCCACCCATTGTTATGAGCATCATGTATCTTGTCCCATCAGCTTTCCATGTAGCATAGTAATAACGCTGCCTTAGCAATTGCAGATTTTCCCTACATAACATAAGATAAGTGTCCGCTTTGAGACAATAAGCAACTCACATAAGCTATAGCTGCCATTATTAAGTCCAGAAAATAAAAGAGAAGTAAGCTATAACAAGTCAGAGAAAAGAAACAGATGAGGTCAACAATATCCTCAATTGCTCTCCCAGAAACACAAAAACAGACATGGTGAAACAGCTTTTCTCACAAATGTAGGAAATGGAAACAGGGCAGAAACACGAAAATATTATTCACCTTAGTTCACTTATCATCATTATTTGTGATTGCTGTTATATCTTAACCTCTTAGTTTTGGCTTAAAGCAAGAATGAGATTGTATTCAATATTGTAATATAAACCCTTATAATTAATAACAAAACGCATTGTTAGGAAGGAGTGAGTGTACATTATAAAAGAAGCTGATTTACTTGAGTGTTCTAATGATTTGATGGATAAAACAACACATTAATCAAAATTAAATATAAAAATTATGTCATTGCTAATCAAGATTCAAAGTTTTTCGGTTACATACATTGACGAGCAGTTCACTTTGCTTATTCACAATTAACAATACATTTAATAATGTAAACAACAATGCATATTCTTAATTCTTGGTGCATTACACCTGAGACAATATTGACAATAAAGATAATTAAAATTCAAGAACTTTTATACAGAGATAAAGGAATAAAATGTAGAAAATGTGAATGGTAGCACATCCTTCGTTGATTATATTGTATTATATTTTTATAGGCCCAAATCATAAGCCAAACTAAACCAAACCGCAATTCTCTAGATTGGTTTAATTTTAAAACACAAGATGGTTTAGTTGGGTTTGGTTTGGTTTGGATTGAGATTTTATCAAATTGTTTTTTTTTTTTTTTTTCAATTTTGATAAATTTTTTAACAAAACCAAATTGGACACCCTTAGATATTAAACATTTTCAAGAGAGCAAAAATATAATTTTAATTTTCATATGATTATTTTTCGAAAACAAATGAACTAAAAATTTCCTACAATCAAAACATGACCTTAGAAGGTAGTGTTGGATTTGAGCCTAGCCAAGCTCAACTTGAGGGAGTCGACCTCGAGCATAGGTTAGAGCTCGACGAGTTTTGAACCATTCAAGCTTGAGTTTGGCTTAACTTGAGGAGAGCTGACACGAATTACTGAGCCAAGCTAGGTCAATACTTTAGATAACTTGTAAAAATTTTATATAAATTATGCTCTCTAATAAAAGAAAACATTGGAGGGAAGCTTATTTTTAAAAATTTCTATTCTCTAATACAAGAAAACATTGGAGAGAAATTGAATGATATTGAGAAAGATAAAGAGGGATGCCATTTATAATGGATGAAATGAATAATTAAGGTGTTTCTTTTCAATGTGAGATTTTAAAATTGGGTATATTAAAGAATTGTGCATATGGGAATTGGATTTATTTCATTAAGTTTTTAAGAATTGGATTCTTGAAATTCGCGAGGGAAAATGAATTGGTTTTAGGGGAGGTAATTAAAATGAAAGTGAATTGAGTTGGTTTAATTGTGAGATATTGGGAAGGAAATGAATTTAATTGAATTGGTTTGATTTGAAATAATTAATGGGAAAAATCCCATACTACTTTGGGAAAGAAAGCTTGATGGGTTTATACATAAGAGATCTTCCTTTAGAATCAAACTGGGAAAGGTAGGAAAAAAGGATGACACATGGGATTTCTCTAGACATTTAATATAAAATATTGGCAATTGGGGCACTTGGGCATGTACATGTCACCTTGAGTTAATTTTTTTACTTCTCTAAAATTATATTAATTTTGATGTTCGTATCATTACCCAAAAAAGGTTTCTCTATATTGTTTTGATACGTATTGATCAAAATAACACCATTATAATAATTTAGAAGCAAGCTCCTTCAAACTCACAAGCCTAACGAGCCAAACACCCCCAAGCTAGAGGGTGTAATCAAGCTAAGCCAAGTAGTGTTTGACTTGAGCTCAGTTTGATTAACTTTAGGAAGAACTCAAGCTTGAACTCGCCTAGATCTCAACTTGAGCTCAACTTGAAAAACAACCCCCTAATTTTTAAATTATTACATTTAAAATTAATAACTTCTATATTTATCCATTACTCATCATATTCAAAATAAAGAAATAAGATTTTAGGAGTGTAATCGTAAGATTTAAATTTTTAGAGACTTATTAATATTTTCCTTAAGTTGACCATCCTAAAGCTCAAGCTTGCACTCAACTCAAACTTACACCCCTAACCCAAGCTCAAGCTCAAGCTCAAGCTCAAAAGTACCATACCCCCCAAGCTAGTTATGATATTGCAAAATGGCAACTTATTTAAACTCAACTGAGTTGAGGTGACAATTGAAATCAAGCTAACTTGATTCAAATCCAGTCTTATTGGAAGCTAAAAGACCAACTCTAAAACTAAAACCACTTTCTCTTTATCATCTTTAAGATTTAACACTTCACAAAACACATTCTCTCAACATATCCATAAATGAAGCATAATTACAAACAACCCACCAACTCATCCCCCAACTTTCACCTTTTTAAATGACAAAACTATCCACTTCCCCCTTCTCCATCTTTGACGTTGGATAATACAATCCATTTCCTCTTTTCTGTCACTCGTCAATGCCTTGGGCTCTAACTCCACCATCATTGTCAATTATGGCTTAGCCAACATCTGCACCATCATGGCAAGTTAGCCTTTTTTAATTCGAAGAAACACATTTTTGAAACAGACACACATTCTGAAATTGAGTATCTGCATAAGTGATTTTGACATGTCTCGTACATGTGTCAAGGTGTTTCCATTTCCAAAACATTTCAAAAACTCAAAAACCCTTCCTTCCATTGTTTTCATGCACCAAAGATTACTATTCAAGAGATAGATCTTATTAGGTGACACATTAGTCCCTAAATTGTGGCCAGGCGGTTAAGAATTGAACAACATAAGTACACTATGAAAATGATGGCACAATGCTCAATTTCTCCAATTAAGAGGTCTTGGTGGGTGTTGTCTGATTTCTAAATATATCAAACACCAAATTTGAACAATCGAGCATTGACAACAAATTTAGGTGGTGTAATGCAGTCAAACCATATTAAAATGCCAATCAAAGTTAGTAGAAATGGAATTCCCATTAGACGTAAGTTTATTCACTCTTGCCAACGGCAAACTAGAACAAGGGAAGGAGCTGGCAATCGAAGTTCCTCCACAGCCAAGAATGTGAAAAGGATCTAGTCACTCATTTATCACTCCAGACTTCTAACCTTCAAAGCACATAAAGCATAGCTCAAGAAAGGAGGACATAAACTCTAATGTGTTGGTTTCTGATGCACCTGACCAGAATTTAAGCAAGCTAGAAAAAAAAATTCTGCGGAAACACAAAGAAATTAAAAGAGAGAAAACAGAAGAAGAATTGAGAGAAAAGAGTAGAGGAGGCAGATTCAGAATTGCTCATAACCTTCTTGTGTCATTCCTTGCAAACATTACAATTTTTATACCCTTTGCTAACAGAACTGGCACACGTAATTGACGTGCTCAACAGTCCGTGCATCTCACTCTTGCTCTAAACTCAATAACAAAATTTTAGTCACAACTTAAAGAAAAAATTCAAACGACAACGTTTAAGAAAAGGAAAAGTAAAAAATTATTGCTGGAACTTTGCATTTTGGCTGAATATGGAATTATGGCTGTTGCTTGTTCACCGTCTTCCTTAGCTTCAATCTGTAACAGCTTCTAGACTTAACAACTTTATGATTCATTAGCTCACTCACCTTGTACTTATCCATTCTAGTTTACTTCAGATTTCTACTCCACCTTATGTTTCTCGTTATACTACTCAAAACTATCAAACAAAGACCAAGCCACATTGGAAAAGGGATGTCCACAAAGGTATCTCATCATTCAACCACAAGTAACCTTAGAACAACACAATTCCACCTCAAGCAGTCAATTTTGACTGCAGTCACACTAGTTGTACAGCATCAGATCAGTCAGGAACCAACCACCATGCCTTTTGCTGTACAAATGTAGGCCACATATTTACCTAGACTATAGCTCTTATGACTCACCAGGGTTAAACTGAAAGTACAACGTTAACTTCCCCCATTATGATAAGAGGAGCTTTCCGTTGGCTAAATTTCAGTCTTCACCTACCACAGCTTTTTTTACTGAGTATTTATTAAGGCAGTATAACATAAATTAATTCCTAGACAAACAAAGCTCTAAATAGCTAAAAAATGGAAAGAATCTTTGTTTCTTTCCTTTAAACAAAAACAAAGAGAACCATTTCATATTTTTTCTTTACATACAATAGGGGAAGATGTTTTTTCTGTGAGATGGCAACAAATAATGAAACATGTTTTGCCTGTGAGATTATAACAACTATGTAACAACAGGTCAACCAGAAGAATAGGATATCTATGATTCCATGCAGCAGTAAAATTCCAGTAAATAACATAATGAAAAAAGGACAAATATATTCCAACTTAATCCTTCACACCAGCAGCAAAACTTAAGAATACTACCTACTAATATTTATGTCCGCAAAAGCACAGTTTCTTGAGTGTTAAAAGCAAAATAGGTGTTAGGTTAATTATGATAAAAAAAGATGCATAAGTTGGACCTGTTAAGAGAAACTGGGTGTGACCCTGGAAACTGCATATTTTTTCCCTGCGTTTCAGAAAAGGACCACAGCAGACCCCATGTTAAACCAAACAGCTACCAAGGCATATCAAATACAAGGGAAAATAAAGACTGTCATTGTTGCCACATATTTTACCATATTCAATTAATTTGTGAATTCGCAACATTCATGAAAATTTTTATTAAATAAAATTCCCAAAAAAATGTTTGCAATTTTGGCTTTTTTGCAAATTTTTTCTGCCAAATATTTAACAATTATCATTCAAAATAAATATGTAAACAAAAGATACTAGTATTGGCCCAAATGTCAAATTTGTAAGGGAAAAGCAACTTAACACTTAAAAAATTCGTGATCGTGTCTGCGTATCAGATCAATTTTCACAGTTAAAATATGTAACTAATTAAGGACCAAGGAATTTTTCACATCTACTTCTTGAATTTCTTCAATTTCAAGAAACATATGGGAGCAGAAAACATAAAAAACAAAAAGGTCCTCAGAAATCCTACGTTGGCATCCAGCTTCAACATTTGATAGCAAAAATTCTGCAGGGAAAATAGCTGGTCATTAGGTATTTCATCGCCCAAAACATCATCATTTGTCATTTCTACCAGGACCTCATGATTATCCTGAAAAACAAGAATCGTCTACTAAGTGACAACAAGCATATATATCATTTTAAGCGTCTGCAGTGAATTCAAGCTACAATAGGAACATAAATTTTGAACTTTAAAGTTATCAAAGCAGCTTAGAAAGTACTGATTTCCATTTATCTGGCAAAGAGTTAATTAGCGTATCTTTATCTATGATGATAAAAGCTACACATAGACTAGCCGACAATCCCAAACAGTCAATAGTTTCACTTGTACTGTGCCACTATCAAATGAATATAGAGAAACTATACTTAGATAATGCATACATTTAGGGGAGCAGTTGAAACTCCATCATCATCATCATCATCATCTGGTACTGCTTCACCATTAAGATCAAATTCACAAGGTGTCTTCCACTCTGGAATCACTGGGTACCCAACCATGTCAGGCATCCTTTCATGATAAAATGTGTATAAAGCATCTATATAATCACATTTGTAGATTCCTGGAGGACGTGCATCCGCAAATCTTTTTATAGCCTGCACACAGACCAAATAAAAGGCAGTCCAAAATTTTATATTAAGAAAAAAACGTAAAACTAACTGGCTGAACATGATTAGCATGAATTAACCTCAGTAACAGACATTGGCTGTGAACGCATAAGATAGTGAACAATCATATATCCTGTGCGATTGTGTCCATGAGTACAATGCACAAGAATATACTTCTTTGAGTGTTTCTGACGAAAGAGAAACTGTTGGACCTGCAATAACCACAATATATACCAAGTATAATAAGGATATATTTTGTTTCATAATTGATATGGGACAGGCAGACAAAAATAGAGCAGTGGGGAAAGTGAGAGAAGAGAGGGAAAAGAAAGTGGAGAAAACTGAACACAATTTTTGAGTAACCAAACTATGACATAAACAAATATCAGTTCAATATTTCACCCAATTCCTTCTTATAAAAAACCTATTCACCAAAGAAATATACCTCATAAACGAAGCTATTTACAGAAGAATTATCAGGTACAGAATCTCGGCCTTTACATTGAATCTAGAACACAAACAAACAAATAAGGTTAAAAACCTAACAGTCAATCATAATAATCAGGATGACTCAATACTTGCCCTGACATGCTTAATGCCTTCTTTCTTCAAATCTGACGTTGGATAGTATCGAGTTGTATTTGTCAAATCAATCACTAAGCCAAGCTGATACAAAACCCAAGAAATGGTTTTTCTTAAATTGATTATCCAAACAAAAAGTAAACAAAGATAAATAGGTTGGAACTTGAAGAAATTTTTTTTAGGTGGCCATGCAAATGAAAGGAGAGGTTAAGCTCACTAAAATTTGACTTACTTTTCTTCCTGCCCTTTGTTGATGAATGACTTGTTTAAAGGAGTATCTTCTACCAGGAGGAATAATGTCATTGAAGGATTCACCAAGAGGAACCTTGGAAGGGATCATACAGTCTATTTCCGAACCACATGGAGGGCAGTCCAACCAACCTGAAGCACAAAGAAATAATATTGAAAATATACACAAAAAATTATTGACAATTTAAATATAAGAAATCACTTTATATTCCAATTATAAAACATAATATGTATCCAGTATCCAGAAACAGATACTCATCCACCAATTTTGCATCTTAAATTGCATGTCAGTTAACTCATTTGTGTGGTTGTTATATATTGACCTTTTAAAGGCATAATGCTGCCTGATGAAAAATTAAATAGCAACAGCTGTAAACAACTGGTACATACTACCCCTTCAGAATCTCAAGCATTGAACTGCTTGAGAAAATTAGAGAATTAAGAAATAGAACACAAAACAAATATAAGACATAAATTGTAACTTGAAGCATTTTTTTAGTCAATCAGAGAATAATAAGATAAAGTAAACGCCTCAATGCAGCATCAATGAATTAAATTAGTTTAACACAATCAAGAAATTGAAGAACATACCAGGGGGGAGCTTATTCTTTTCATACGACTGTATTCTCCTAGCTTGAAAATATTGATCATGCATGTTTCTGTCATCAGGTCGATCTCTTTTCAAGCGCATTCTTCTTTCTTCACGCTCCTAAAAAGAGCAGGAAAAAAAATTGTGACCATGACAAACACATAGGGAAGCACACATGAATTTTTTTTTCCCGAAAGATACAGAAGAAAATAACGGAAAGAGGCACCAAATAACTCTGCCAACTGGCAGCACATCTCTGTTAGATTGAGAGACTAGAAACAACTAATTAGCTCTATATGTAATGCCATTCCAATCCATACGAAAAAACAAAAAAAGGCAGGCACATTGAAACCATTATGCCAAGCTAAGAGTGCTTAAACACTACTGTTAATTAGCCCAATTTATGTAATTTACTAAAACCAAAGAGTAAGAGGCCGGCCAAAAATCACACACAAACACACACACATATAAATATAAAAACAGAAAAAACAAAAGCATCCTTCAATAGTAGAAACAGGGGGAGAAAAGCCGGAAACAATTGAGAAATTCAATGGGCTTACCCGCCATAAAATTTCAGCCCCAGACTCTGCACGTTCATGTACAGCATATGGTTCTATATGCCCTTCAAAAGTATCCTCGTCTTCTTCAGGTAATGGAGAAGCATTTAAATCCATGGTACCAATCATTCAACATCCACCAAATGGCATTCACCGACATCAAGGTCTCAGTCGCCCATATCAGTAGTAATTACCAAGACTATGAGCTGCCAAAAAACTGTACCCATAAGAAAAATTAAGCCTACGTGCGCAACAAAAATGAAAATTTTCCAAACCATCCAAGTAAAATTCACAAACACACCAAGAATCAAACTATACAAGGTTAAAATTTCAGACAATAAAAGAATTAACAACAGGACTCAACTAATGAAATTCTTCATTTCACCAGTAATTTTACCTCAAGGAACTCAAGCAAACTAAAGAATTACAAGTAAAATCAAGGCCTCTAACCCTAAGTAGCAAAATTAAACAAGAATACACGGATTCCATACTCTTGCACATCTCCCACACAACCAAAAAAATTATTAAACTTAAAATTAGAACTAAAGTAAAAGCCAACTCATCGTTACAACCAAAGCATTAGAAAGAACCAAAAAAAACTCACTAGCAAGTGTCGACTACAAAATTACAACTGGTTGTGACGAAGCAGCAGGAAAAGCCGATGAAAAATCCTGGTACGGAACAGAAATTGACAAGGCACACGATCAATTAATCAACGCATAATTGCTTCAACATCGACAGAAACAACTATTTCAAACTCAGACAGAGAACTTGGCTTCGAAACCCTAGAGGGAGAAAGCAGTAAAAATGAATTTGAGAGAGAAAGGGAACAGGGCGCGTAAAACAGATTTGTATTGTATCGTTTAGGGAAGGGAAAGGTAAATAGTACGCTCGAGTTACACAATTAGAACGCCAGACGAATGCTTAAAGTTGGAAGGGTTAATTTAGTCATCTCAAGAAAGTTTAAAAAATGGACTATGATTTTAAAATATTGAAAAGAAATATTTGGTGTTTTTATTGACATTTTCGTTATTAAAATTAATTATTATTAATTTCAACATGTCCCATGCTTATAAAAATATCGAATAAATATTTCTTTCCCAAACTTCAATGATGTAAATTTTTTATTTTTAAAATTAAAAGTCCTATTTAATTACCACTAAAAAATTTAATAATAAAATATAATAATTTTTTATAAAGATGATAAAATATATATAATTATATTTATTGAAACTAAATATTAATTTTTTTAAATAATTAATAAAATTTTATCTCTTAATTAATAATTATAAAAATTAAAAACCAGTATCTTAATATTAGAACAAAGTCTTGACCAATTGATAAGTTAGGTTAAATCGGTCAACTCTCTCAATTGTTTTTCAATGGGTAAAAAATAAAAAAAAAAGAAAGTGAAATAAATGAAAAAAATAATTTATTTATACAATTATTAGTGTAATCATATTTAACATTTTATTTTGATGGATGAGTAAAAAAATATACTTTTTTAAATTTAAATACAAAAAATCATCTCATCAAATTTGTGATGGAAAATAACCGTTTCACTTTCTTAAATTCTCATACTTCAAAAGAAAATAGTGATTTTTGAATTACTGTTGCTAATTTTTCCCATAATAACACTTGGCATTTGATGACATTTGATGGACACCCACTACACACTTGAACGGAGTAAGTTTGCCAAGTACTCGTTTAGTGATTGAGTTTAGTTGGATGTTTTTACATTAAATTTTTATATAATGACCATTTATGTAATATACATTTATAATCAATGTTTATATTCATTGAAAACACATAATTTTTTGAAAGATTAATTAATTTAGCCAATTTTTTAAATTAAAAAATAAAAACATAAAAAAAATTCTGTTTTTATAAATTTTTCTAAATTTTCGTGCATTAAATAAAAATGTGTGACACATATGACATGTATAGTCATCACATAGACAATTAATTGGAATCTCATGTGTAGACAATATGTGTACAGAAAACAAATACACATAGTTGACAAAAAAACACATGATCAACTTAACATTCAACATTTTTATGCATTTTGGGGTTTTTAGAGGTAATTTAGAAGTGATTAGCGGTGGTTTATGGCTTTTTGAAGCAACTCAGAAGTAAAATCATATAATACAATGTCTAGAAAATAAATTATAGGGATTTAGAGATGCAAAACTGACAAACATAATTGATGAAGGCATAATATGCATGTTTAAAGCAATTAACCGTGATATAGACTCACCACACATGATGACACAAAGTTTAAATTTTACAGTTCAAAAAGTTTTATACTAATTCAAAATAAGTTTTTTGGGTGATTTTAGCAATTTTCAGTACCATAACGACTTTCTAGTTATGAGATTAGGCGAAAATGATCATAAAATTTAGTAAAATTACCTATTTTACCTAGGGTTAGATTTAAACTGAATATGTTCGGATTCGTTTTTGAGTTCGACTAGAATAAATCTGAAACGAATCGAATAAATCCGAACATGAACACAAACATGAACCCGAACTATAATTTTAAAATTCAGTAAACACGAGCCCGAACACGAACTATGCGAACCAAACACGAACACGAACTTAAAATAATAATTTTTTAATTATATTTTATTAATTATTTGCATTAATTATAATTTTTAATAAATATAAAAACTAATTATACGAACCGAATACGAATTGAATATGAACTTAATTATACGAATCGAATACGAATACGAACTTTGCTATAAAAATATTCGACGAACACGAACACGAACACGAACACGAACACGAACCCGAACCCGAACCCAAACAGTACGAAACGAACCCAAACACGAATATGTTACTGTTTGTGTTTGATTCGGCTCGAATCCAACCCTAATTTTATCTCTAACATCTTTATTCTTTCTATATAAAGGCATCATTTCATTATATTTTATTGTCTACTATATTTCCCCCTGAATTTTTGCTAATATTTATTATATTGAAATTTCAACAATACAATTCATTCACATGGAAAAGAATTTATAAATCCATATATTTATATTTAATTTAAGTAAGAACTTGATTTTTGTTACATTTAAAGTGATCAAGGCCTTAGTGACAAATAAAAAATATGGGTTTAATGAACTTTAGCATATATATATGAGTAAATGTTGATATAGATACATACATATAGATATACATATACATACATATATATATAGATATACACACATATAGATATAGATATACATACATATACATATACATATACATATATATAGATGGTGATATATATACATATACATATATATAGATGGTGATATATACACATATACATATATATAGATGGTGAATATTGATATATGGTTATTTTCTTGTGGGTTTTAAAATGAAAGATATGTAGGTGATTAAATTTAAAAATGTGAAACATATACGGGTGAAGGTAAATAAACTGAGAAACTAAAATCCTATGAAATATGTAACTTAAACAATATAACATAAATTTTCTATTGAATCATATAATCTTGAAAACTCAAACAATAAAATGTAACACTTAAATTATATATCATAAACTGTAAAATATAAAACCTGAACGGTAAAACAGAGATTTTAATTAGTAAAACATAAACAAGAATTTATAAACTATAAAACTGGAAGTCTATAGCTAGATATCTAAATTGTATAATAAAAACCCTTAATTATAATACCTAAACTTGTAATTATATTTTAACAAATGATCACACAAATGTTTGATTAAAAGCAATTTCAATTATAAGGTCAACTGAAATGGTTGGGTATGTATTGATTGTGTATAAAGACAAATGGGTAAGTGAAAGAAAAGACATGAAGTATGTTGCAAGACGAGATGAGTTATTGCAAATTCTAAAAAACACGATATTTGTGAAATTCCTCTAAATGTTATGCAAAATTATTTAGATTGATTGTAGGTTAAATGATATTAAAGTTTCAATGAGACCAAACATCTTTTTTCATAATGAATCATTGATGTTAAAATATGATCGACATGTGAAATGAATTTGAGAGAGAGAAAGAGAGAGGGAGGACAAGAGTGGAGGGAAGAGTTGTATTGTAATGTTTAGTAAAAAGGAAAGGTAAATAGCACGTTTGAATTATATAATTAGAACGACAAACAAATCCTTAAAGTTAGAAGTAGTAATTTAGTCATCTCAAAGAAACTTTAAAAAATGGACTTTAATTTCAAGAGTACAAAGAAATATTTGGTGTTTTTATTGACATTTTCATAATTAAATATAATAATTATTATTTTCAACATGTCCCATGCTAATAAAACAGTCTTTAAACATAATTACAGACAATACAGCTATCAATACTCTAGAACAACAATTTAGTAACTTAAGTTTACAAGGCCAATCTAACATTAACAAAATCAAGAGGTAAAATGCTAGGCCAAGAATGAAAAATTATTACAACAGACATACTATACCGGACTTACAATATGAAGAAAAATCTATGCATACCCAAACTCAATATAATGGTGTAAGCATTTATGAATTGAACATAGATGGAATGATCGAACACTAAATAATGAATACTATACAAGAAATGTTAATGACATCCACGACTTATCAAATAAATAATAATTCTGATAATCAAATAGCAAGAATGTTAATATCAAGGTAATCTTAAATTATGGTGGGATAATGAACTTACAAAAGAACAAAGAACACATATAATGAATGCAAAAAAGATATATATTAAACAACAAGGAGGAATAATGATACAAGCCGATCAAAAAGATGTTGTACCAACATTGTTATACACAATAACAAAATATTTTTTAGGAGATCCAACGATATTCCAAAATAGGTCAAATGAAATCCTTATGAATTTAAGTTTCCCACAATGACAGATTTTAAATGGTATAAATATATGTTTTTGTCAAAAGTTTATACAAGAGCAGATTGCAGGAATAGATTTTGGAAAGAAAAATTTATAAATGGATTACCAAAACTCTTTAGTCAAACAGTAAAGAATTCATTAAACAAAATGTATGGTGGACATATACCATACGAACAACTAACTTATGGAGAAATCATTAATTACATAAATAATGAAGCCTTAGTAATATATACAGATTTGAAATTAAAGGTAAAATTAAAGAATAAAGCAAAACAAAGAAATACTGAATTAAATGGATTTTGTAATTAGTATGGCTATGAGAAAATTACTCCCCTTTCAACATCTTATAATACATATAAAAAGAAAAAATATTTAGAAAACAAAAATAAGAAAAGAAAGTCATATAAGCCTTACTTTCAAGAAAAACCAAAGTACTATAAAAAACATAAATCTAATAAAAAATTCAAAAAGGATATTACGTGTTACAAGTGCAAAAAAGAAGGCCATTATGCATCAAAATGTCCCTTAAAAAATAAAATCAAGGAATTAAGTATAGAAGAAGAATTAAAGGATCAACTTTTAAATATAATAGAATCAAATACAGAGTCAATAAGTAGTGATGACAACAACAAAATATATGCAATACATGAAGATTCTAATGAGCAGTCCCAAGAGTTTGATTATACCTAATCTAATGATAATTGCGAGTGTATTGGCCCTTGCTTTTGTTCAATAAAAACTATTAATCTGTTATCAAGAAGCAATAATAAAGATTTCTTACTAGAAATTATAGATAAAATTGAGGATGAAGAAATCAAGAGAGAATATCTGCTAAAATTGCGAGAATCAATTCAACAAGAAGATAACAATAGGGATCAATACATTATAAAAACTGTTCTAGATAAATTCGAGAAACCAACGCCTGTCACTCTGGAAGATCTGTAACAAGAAATTAATATGTTAAAAAATCAAGTATTGTCCTTACAAAAGGAAACTCATACCATAAAAGTAGATATATTATCACTAAAATTGGAAAAAGAAGTAAAGAGTCAAGACAATCCTTTCACTTCAAAAATACTAGAAGATAAACAATTTATTAATACCATATCACGAATACAATTTCAAAAATGGCAAACCTATATCAAGTTAAACGTTAATAATGAATTTGAAATAATAAGTCTAGGATTAATCAATTCGGGTGCAGATTTAAATTGCATTAGAAATGGATTAATCCCCACAAAATATTATGAAAAAACAAGAGAGAAATTGCAATGAGCAAATCGGCAACAATTGAGCATCAAGTACAAATTAACAAATGCACACGTATGAATAGAAAATTTCTGCATAAAAAATTCTTTTAGATCAAGGAATAATCTTGGGAACTCCTTTTATTACACAGTTATATCCTTTTATAGTAAATAATGAAGGGATTACAACTATGATATGAAGACAAGAAATAATACTACAATATAAACCTTAAAAAACAGCAAATAAGATATTTGAAAGATGAAATTAAATATGAAAGAATTAATAAACAGCTCTAAGAAAACTCAACACAAAGACTAATCAAAGAAATAAAAGAAAGATTTATTAAAGAATTAAGCTCTAGTTTACCTAATGCTTTTTGGGATAAAAAACAACATCAAGTTTATTTACCATATGAAGATAATTTTGATAAACTTTGATGAATGAAACATTCCCACTAAAGCATGACCAATTTAAATGAATTAGGAATTATTAATCCATTGCCAAAATGAAATACAAGATCTATTTAGCAAAAATTTGATAAGACCAAGTAAATCACCCTGGAGTTGCTCTGCTTTCTATGTAAACAATGCAGCAGAAAAGGAAAAGACGTTCTTAGATTAGTCATTAATTATAAACCATTAAATAAGGTCTTGAAATGGATAAGATATCCAATACCCAACAAAAAAGACTTATTAAATAGATTACATTTCTGTTGTTATATTTTCAAAGTTTGATATGAAATTAGGATTTTGGCAAATTCAAATACACGAACAAGACAAATAAAAAACTGCATTTAATGTACCTTTTGGCCAATATGAATGGAATATTGTGCCCTTCAGTCTAAAAAATGCTCCTTCTGAACTTCAAAATATAATGAATAATATATTCAACCCATACAACAAATTCATAATATGTTATATTGATGATGTACTAATATTCTCCGAATCTATAGAACAACATACTAAATATATAAAATTTTTCGAAGATGTAATTAGAAAAAATGGATTAGTATTGTCCGCCAACAAAATAAAGTTATTTCAAACCAAAATTCGATTCTTAGGTCACGAAATTAATAAAGGAACATTGAGACCAATAGATCGAGTAATAGAGTTTTCTGATAAATTTCCAGATGAAATTCTTGACAAAAATCAGTTTTAGAGATTTTTAGGATGTCTTAATTACGTAGCCAAATTCTTTCCCAACCTTAGGAAAATATGTGAACCATTATACCAAAGGTTAAGCAATAACCCTCCAAAGTCGACATTAAACCATACTAAATTAGTTCAAGAATTAAAAACCAAGGTTAAATCATTACCTTGCTTAGCTATTATGAATCCTTTGGCCTACCTTACCGTAGAAACCGATGCTTCTAAGTTGGGTTATGGAGGAATTTTAAAACAAGAGTTGAATGGACAAGAGTCAATCGTCTGTTTTCATTTAGGAGTTTGGATAGAAGCCTAGAAGAATTATTCAACCATCAAAAAGGAAGTTTTATCTATTGTTTTAAATGTCTCAAAATTTCAAGATGATTTGATCAACAAAAAGTTTCTAATCAAAACTGATTCTTTTGCATCAAAATATGTTTTACAAAAGGATATTAAAAATTTAGTATCCAAACAAATATTTGCTCGATGACAAGCAATTTTGTCATGTTTTGATTTTGAAATTCAACACATTAAAGGAACAAACAATATTCTTCCTAATTTTCTATCTCGTGAGCATTTGTAGGGAAAAATTCAAGAATTCATAGAACCACAAAATGAGTGAAAAAAACGTAAATCCAATCCCACTCTAAAAACTAAAGAATATTATGCTATGAAAACTAATTTGACAAAAATGCCCATAACTCCAAAGAATATTTACAATATGATTTCCAAAAATCCAGATGAAGAGGTCACATCTTCTCCATCTAATTATCGACAAACATTAACTAAATCAATAGGGTCTTCTGCCCCTCCTACACTAGGGCCTTCTGCCCTGGCAGGAAAACCCAATCAGGGATTAAGTCTTTCCATAAAGGCTCTTGTCTCACTCCTAGTTATCAATCAGTCCCCATAATATGTCGAGAAACTAGACTTCCAAACTGTTTTGATAATTGAGACTGAATATCTGTAAAATTCTTTTCAAGAAACGCTATTGACCATTTTCCCGGAAGAGTTTTTCTTTTTACCTCATGATGCTTTAAAAACTTGAACCTATTATGAATTCATTTTGGTCGGCACCGATTCTATTGAAATCGCCCATAACTATTGCAAAGACAACCCCTCTCAAATAGCATTTTCCAAATGCAAGATCAAAAAGATCCATCATCCAAAAGATTGGGGACAACACATCATGGAGACAAAAGCTTTTTCTCAACACTTTATACCTCCAAGATATAATTATTTTGATTATAAACTTGCATGGTTTAACACTTTCTTCCTTCAACCTGGTACCCACTCATGGTTTTTAATTTTTGAGAAAGTTTATCCTTAATATTTTCTAAAATGGTTTCGAGAATGGTTTACTTATTTTGAACCTAACGAACCAATATTTCCTATAATTTTTATTTTTAAATTTAAAAATCCTATTTAATCACCAATATTAAATTTAATAATAAAATTCATTAATTTTTTATAAATGTGATAAAATATATATAATTTATATTTATTGAAACTAAATGTTAATTTGTTTAATATTTAATAAAATTTTATCTCTTACTTAATAATACTTATAAAATTAAAAGTCAACATTTTAATAACATAATAGGGCCTTGACCCATAAACAAGTTAGCAGTTAAATCCATCAATTTCCCAAGTGTTTTTTGATGGGTTTAAAATAAAAAAAGAAAAAGAAAGTGAAAAATATGACAAAAAAAATATATTTATACAATTCAGAGTTTAAATCATATTTAACATCTTATTTTGATGAATAAGTAAAAAAATATACCTTTTTAAATTTAAATACAGAAAATCATCTTATCAACATTCTGATGGAAAAAATCTCTATAGTCTCTGATCATAAAATCAGAATGTTAAAATTAGACTCTCTTAATGATAATATATTATCGATGGATAATAAACGTAATATGAATTCTAAGCAATACCAATAAAAAAGATCAAATAGATATAATGTTGGAATAGAGAATATATTCATCTTGACAAGAAATTAGCTACATAATATGATAAAATATGTATTAGAAGCATATGGGCTATAGCTCAGTTAAGTTGAGTATCTTGTTTACACGTGCGCCAATGCTTTTTAGAGGAGTCCATCATACACTCAAAAGATTTGATCTTTTTGAGAATTCAATGTCTGACTCTATTCCTTTTAGGGGAGAAAACAAAGAACAATAACCAAACGAATGGTTCGATTCAATTCGGGAGCCTATTTAGGAACCAAATCAAATATCCTTCAATTTTCTAAAACTCAAATATCTATTTATTAACTAAAGTTAATGATTAAATTTAATGGTCAATTATTAGATATTGATGAACAAAGGGTATTTTTGTCTTTTTAATAATAATTTTAAAAACCCCAAGCAACCCTGCCCAAAGATTTCCTTCCACGAACTTCAACCCTGAAGTTACAATAGTTTTGATACAAGAGATTTTGCCCTTCTTATACTAGTTTTGATACAAGGGATTACACCTCACACTAGTTTCACGGGATTACGCCCAAGGGTTTGTGGAAATTTTACAAGAATATGCCTCACAAGGCTGATACCACAATAAGCTATCAAGGTTTCTCTCAAATGATTTACAAATTGACTTCTAGTGAGAGAAAATAAGGAGAAGAATTAGAGAATTAATGAGTGAGAGTTTTTAGCCTGATTCTCTAACTCTTGAGTCATCAAATCATCTCTAATTTATAGCGTTTGGAATGAATTAGTCGTTGGAATGATTTGAGAGTCGTTGGAGACTTTCTGAGAAATTGCACGGGCGTGTCCTTTGCTTGCACGATCGTGCTTCCTTTGTTATGCACTTTCTAACGGTCATATTTTTCTTATCGTGCGCACACACACGGGCGTGTGTCCTTGAAGTTTCAGCTCTTTAGGATTCTAGAAGGCCATACGGTTGCATGCACGATACCCGTACGATCAGCATTTTTAAGTGACGTGGGCGTGTATTGTAGTTGCACGGGCGTGCATCCAACAAAGCTTTTCTTATACAGACACAGTTGGATATACACGGGAGTGTGCATCCTTATAACTTGACACATGGTCGTGTGCTCGAAAAACACACGGTTATGCGTCCCACTTTCTTCACACACGGATGCTTTGCACGATCCATCCTAGTCGTGTTATAGCACATACACGATCGTGCATCTTTGACACATGGTCGTGTGTCCTGCAATATCTGTAAAAATAAAACCTTTGGTCCTCTTTGCCATGTTCAATACATGTGAAAAACCCTTAAAGGCTAGAGAAATAATACTAGAGGGGGGGGGGTGAATAGAATTATTAAAATTCAAAAGCAATAATCACAATAAAATTATAATAAACACAATGCACAATAAAAGGAGATTGAGTTTAGAAAATGCTTAGCTAAATTTATAGAGGTTCGGAGCTTTGAACACAAGCCTCCTACGTCCTTTTCTTCAATCAAACCCGATTGAAGTTTCCACTATCTTCAAACCCGAAGATACAATAGTTTTTCTCACAAGGGAATTTCACCCTTTTTACAAATGAAGTATTAATAAAGAAATTGATTATAGTTGCCTCTAAATAGGCTGGAAATCAAATGTTTAGTACGAATTCTCTCAAGTATGTAAGTGAATAAGCTTAGAGAGAGAAAGTATAATCAAAGATTGAAAAAGATAGCTTGAGCTTTTTCAATGCGTTTCAGTAACCTTCTCCACTTCAAATGACTCTCCTTTTATACTCCATTCATTGCCTAGTATAGCAAGGAGCCGTTTTGCTAGCTTTGTATCCGTTGAAGTAGTTGAAAAAAGTAAGCTCTGCAATAAATTTTCCAGGCGCACGGTCATGCTCCTCGAGTGCACGGTCATGCTTGCTGCATTTATTACCTTCTTCTGACTCCCAACGGTCGACTTAAAAGCTTAGCGCCAATGATGCACGGTCGTGTGTCCTTGACGCACGGTCGTGCTTCGACCCTTCATGGTCGTGTGGCCCTGGTGCATGGTCGTGCTTTGATACTTCATCATTCTTGCCCAAAATTCCAGAAGCTTGCACCCCTTGGCTGCACGATGAGTGCACAAGCAGCACACGAGTGAGTTTTTGCTAGAGCACGGTCGTGTGCCATTTCTGCATGGTCGTGCGTGAGATGAATGCCTGAAAGCCCTTGCACGACTTCTTGGTAGTGCTCTTGGTAGTGCTCCTTATTTGTCATCACGCACGGTCATGCGTATTGAGCGTGCACGGTCATGCGTTGACTCCTTTTCTTTGACTTGCTGCACGGTTTCCTTTGCACGGCTTAATCTCCCGCGCTCTTCATAGGTTATGCACACGGTCGTGCTTCCACGGCGCACGGTCATGCTTCCAATGACTTTTGAATCCTTTGATTTTACACGGTCAGGCAGCACGGTTGTGGTGGTAGTGCATTGCTCGTGTTGTGCATGCACACGGTCGTGCATAACGACGCACGCCCGTGCGGGTCTAAGATTTTTCTTCCAGAAAATCACAAAACCTTGCACGGTCCCGTGTTTTGGACACACGAGGATCCGTTTGGTCAAGCACGGTCGTGCTACTAAAGCACACGGTCGTGCGAGACCTATAACCTGCAAAAATAAATCTTTTCTTCCCTTCTTTGTCATGAATTACTTCATGCAAGGGATTGATTAGCACTTTAAACACATTGTTAAACATTAATTAACAACTTAATTATATTTTTATCATCATCAAAACATCAATGGTTCAACAATATCCCCCTTTTTGATTGATGACAAAAATATGTTGCAAATATTAAAATTGGATATTCACTAAGGATAAAAGATATGCTCCCTCTCACTTTAAGCACTCCCCCTTAGTTTTAGCTTTAATTACCAACACAAATTAATATCAAATTTTAACTTACTAATCATTTCATTCTTTCTCCCCCTTTTTTGCCATAAATCAAAAAAATTTGACATGGTTTCCTTTGTTTTAGTAATATTTCCCAAAACAAGGCATCAACAACAAATACACTCTCAATATATTATGCAAGCAATTCACCATCCAACTTCTTCAGACAATCAACCAATAACAACATCTAAAATATAAATATACTTTCAAAACATCAATAAAATGCAAACAAAATATTAATGTAAATCAATTCATCAAAATAAAGCATAACAGCATAAAACTTATATGTTCCTCAATAACAAGGTTTTGTAACAAAATCATGCAAATGCAAATGTAAATAAGGAATCAAGGTTGGGGTGGCTGCTGAGGTGAAAGATCTGCGAGGTCATCCAGAGCAGTAACTCGGGACTCAAGGCTAGTAAAGCGAGATCCCACAGTATCCCGAAAGCCACGAAACTCAGATGTAAGCTGAACCATATTGGCATCAACTTGCGCCACACGCTCATCAAACCGAGTCACACGCGCATCAAGCTGATCTACCTTTGCATCAATCTGCTTTGTCAACTCAATCAAAACCTGAAGCTCGGATGTTGATTGAACCTCAGAACCAGCTTCGGGGCGAGCTCGTCTTTCTCTCCGGACACTGGTTTCAGCCACTGAAGGCATAGCAGACGGTTCGGTAGAAGGCTTATGATCTCCAACAACTGTAGGCAATCTCCATCCATCATTGCCATCTTTCTCAATCACCCTCATCCGAAATAAAGTATCGACATTTAGCATGTGAGACTCTTCGAAACCAATCCGAAACTCTCCGTAGCCTTCAACAGAAATACCCAATTTTTCAGTGATAAAGGTAATTAGCATACCAAAGTCGATAGGAACCTTTTCCTTATCGCTGTGCGACTGGATGTCACTTAACTTACTGATCAACCATCAAGCCGAGTCCAGTTGACGACCATTCATGGCAGCTTCCATTACTGCCATGTCACGAACACTGACATTGCCATTAGTGTTCGTGCAAGTGTTTAAAGTATAGGTGACCATCCGATGGAAGATTCGCATGGCCGGATTGTCCAAAGAGGAGGCCTTCGCCTTCTGCGCTTCATAAAATCTGAAACCACCGAGGGATCGCCACACCGCCTGAGTGCTCAACTCATGTGAAAAGTCCAAAATGACCTCTGAATTACAACCCAATCAATCACCCAACTGTTCGGCTGGCACCGTCCAATCCGAATTTACCAACCGAAATCTAAAAGTAAAATCAGTAATATTTTTCCGTACGTCCTTCGAAATCGACAGGGAACTATAAAATTCGTAAACTAAATTCTCGAACGCATCAATTCGCATGAAAAAGATTCCATTCAACCTAGATGAATTGACTAAACTCATTATCTCATCTAAAACACCAATTTCTCGCAAAATCCGTTTATCCAAACAACGTCTAACATAAATTGCTTTTTTCATGAGTTTCGATAGAAGTACATTTTGCTGTCGATTGGAACACACGATTCCAAATGGATTTTCAGCCCTTGAAGAACTCCTGGAAGGCCCGGAACGTGTCGGCAATTTCATTCGTAGAGGCATTTTGGAGTTTGGTAAAGGAAATAATTGAAAAAGGAGATTTGGGTTGTGTTTTGGATGTAAAATAATCTCAAATGATGAGAAAAGTGAAGAGAAACTTGTAAAAACAAGTTTGAAAGCAAATGAAAGCAAGAAAAATCGAGAGAGAAATGAGAGAAATCGCGGTTAGGGTTTGAAGATTTTCGTGAAAATGAAGAAAATGAAACGATTTATATATATAGATGCGAGCGCACGACCATGTTTCTTGACGCACGATCGTGTTTTCCCAAATATGCACGATCGTGCACGCGATAATTGCACGGTCGTGTGTTCGCAAAAATCTCGAAAAAATATTAAACTTTAAACTGCATGCCCGTGTTGTTTCTTGTGCGTGCGCATGCAGATTAAGCGCGCATTTTAAACAAAACACACGGTCATGTATATTGGAACACACGGTCATGTATATTGGAACACACGGTCGTGTGTTCACGCAGAAACACGCCCGTGCGTGCTTGGAACACACGGTCGTGTGTGACCAAAATCACACAGACCTGCATAATTTTTCCAGAAATCTGTAGAATTTCAAAACAAACCTCAAAACACCTCAAGCCATGAAAAACTTGGATATTTTGATTCAATGAGGTTTTATTATTTGAATTCAGTTGCCGATTGATGTCAACTATAGAGTTGCATCGATTCGACTCGAATTTACATGCAAACTAAACTCATTCAAGCATAGATATCAAACATTTTCATTCAAAAATTTGCATATATCTAATCATTAAAATACATCTAATGGCATTCATGTATATTCAGACATCCAATTCAAAACATCAAGCATTCAATCAAATCATCATGTAAACAAGCAAAAGAATTGAATTTTTAGACACTTACTTGATTTGCATCAATCATTCCAAGCTCCCTCCTTATGTATGCAAATTTCTCCTTGTCTAGAGGCTTGGTAAAGATATCAGCTAATTGGTGGTTAGTGTCAATAAATTCAAGCACAATATTTCTTTTGCTAACATGGTCACGCAAGAAATGATGTCTAATATCTATATGCTTTGTCCTAGAATGCAAGATGGGATTTTTCGAAAGTTGAATAGCACTAGTATTATCACAAAATATGGGAGTTTTCATTATTTTGAAACCAAAATCAGAAAGTTGTTGTTTCATTCAAAGAATTTGGGCACAACAACTAGCCGCGGAAACATATTCGGCTTCCGTAGTAGAAGTTGCAACCGAATTTTGCTTTTTTGAAAACCATGAAACTAACATGTTTCCTAAGAATTGACATGTTCCACTAGTGCTTTTCTTATCAATTTTGTATCCTCCGAAATCAGCATCTGAAAAGGCACGTAATTCGAATGTTGAGTTCTTAGGGTACCATAAACCAACATTTGGTGTCCCCTTAAGATATCTCAAGATTCGTTTCACTGCATTCAAATGTGATTCCTTAGGATTTGCTTGAAAACGTGCACACATGCATACACTAAACAATATATCCGGCCTAGATGCAGTTAAATATAATAATGCACCTATCATGCTTCTATATGACTTTGTATCAACACTTTTACCTCCCTCATCCTTATCAATCTTTGTTGAGGTGCTCATTGGTGTTGGTTGCTCCTTGGCCTCATGTATGTTGAACCTTTTGATGAGGTCTTGAGTATATTTTGATTGAGTGAGCAATGTTCCTTCCTTCATTTGTTTGATTTGCAGCCCAAGGAAGTAGTTTAGCTCTCCTATCATGCTCATCTCAAATTCCCCCTGCATCATCTTAGAAAAATCTCTACATAGAGATTCATTAGTAGCACCAAAGATGATATCATCTACATAGATTTGTGCAATCAATATATCATGCTTATGTTTCTTTATAAACAAGGTGGTATCCACCTTTCCTTTTGAAAAACCATTTTCAATCAAAAATGTGCTCAACCTTTCATACCAAGCTCTTGGAGCTTGTTTCAAACCATAAAGAGCTTTTCTTAGTTTAAAAACATGGTTTGGAAAACTTGGATTTTCAAAACCGGGAGGTTATTCTACATACACCTCCTCTTGAATAAAACCATTTAGAAAAGCACTTTTTACATCCATTTGAAAAAGTTTAAAATTTAAATGGCAAGCATAAGCAATCAATATCCTAATTGCTTCTAATCTAGCTACAGGGGCATAAGTTTCATCGAAATCAATACCTTCCTCTTGAGAGTAGCCTTGGGCAACTAGTCTTGCCTTGTTTCTTGTAACAATTCCGGATTCATCCACCTTGTTTCGGTATACCCATTTTGTGCCGATGGTGGGATGATCTGTTGGCCTAGGAACTAGCTCCCATACATGGTTCCTCTCAAATTGGTTCAACTCCTCTTGCATGGCCAACACCCAACTCTCATCCTTCAAGGTTTCATCTACCTTCTTGGGCTCCATTTGTGACAAGAATGCCACAAATTCGCAAGTGTTCTTGATTGAAGCTCTTGTCCTTACTCCTTTGGTTGGGTCACCAATGATCCTTCCTTCTTTAACCTCATCTTTTACCCTTGGGAAGGAAGTCTCTTTTTGCACTTCTTGTGGCTGCACAAACATGTCATCTTGGGGTGCTTCCACAATTTGATTCTCTTCTTCTTTAGGAGTGGGGTCATCATTTAGTTTGAGGTCTTCTATGAGCTTCACCACTTCATCATCTTTTGATCTATCTACACACTTAGAAGAAGATTCATCAAATAACACATGTATAGATTCTTCAACAACAAGTGTCCTTTTGTTGAAGACTCTATACGTTTTGGAGGTGGAAGAATATCCTAGGAAAATTGCTTCATCCGACTTAGCATCAAATTTTCCTAAGTTATCATTTCCATTGTTGAGTACAAAGCATTTGCAACCAAATGGATGAAAATATGAAATATTAGGCTTTTTCCCTTTGAATAACTCATAAGGAGTTTTCTTAAGGATTGGCCTAATCATGACTCTATTGATGATATAGCATGAAGTATTTATGGCTTCACCCCAAAAAGATTTTGGCAAATCATGTTCACACAACATGGTCCTAGCCATTTCTACTAAGGTTCTATTCCTTCTCTCAACAACTCTATTTTGTTGAGGTGTCTTAGGGGCTGAAAAATTATGTTCAATGCCATGCTCATCATAATATGCTTCAAAATCTGAATTTTCAAATTCTTTTCCATGATCACTTCTAATGCAAGTAATTGCATAACCTACTTGGTTTTGCAATTTCCAAATGAATGGCACAAACATTTTAAAAGCTTCATCTTTATGAGCAAGTAACAAAACCCATGTAAATCTTGAAAAATCATCAACTATTACAAAACAATACCGTTTCCCCCCTAAACTCAAGGTTCTAGAAGGTCCACATAAATCCATATGCAATAGTTGAAGAGGTCTAGATGTGGAAACAACATTTTTGCTTTTAAAAGATTTTCTTGTTTGTTTTCCTAAAGCACATGCATCACAAATTCCATTCTTTTTAAAAACAAGTTTTGGCAAACCTTTGACTAAATCCTTTTTAGACAATTTTTCCAAAACATCAATGCTTGCATGTCCTAATCTCCTATGCCACAGCCACATGTCTTCCTCCTTGGTTGACATGAGACATAAATCATTAGATGCAATGCTATGCAAGTCAATGACATATACATTTGAGTGTCTATGTCCTATGAATGCAATATTATTAGTACTTATATCAACAATTTCACAACACAAGGCATGAAAGCAAACTTTGAAACCCTTATCACATAATTGACTAATACTTTGTAAATTATGTTTAAGGCCTTCAACATACAAAACATCATTAATACAAAGTGAAGAGTTACCTATGGAGCCAATTCCAACAACTTTTCCCTTTGAATTGTCTCCAAAGTTGACATTGCCTCCATCCTTTTCTTTCAATGATGTGAAGAGATCCTTGTTTCCGGTCATGTGTCTTTAACATCCACTGTCCAAGTACCACTTGCTTGATTTCCTTCTCTTCACCTCCAAGCACACCTACACAAGACATACATTTAAGTCTTTTTTTGGTACCCAAATGGTTTTGGGTCCAGGAATGTTAGTCTTGATTGTCCCTTTAGGAACCCAAACATTTTTTGTTCTATAAGGTTTGTCATTCCTAATTGGACATTTCCTAATAGTATATCCATGGAAAGAGCAATATTTACACTTTAATTCAATTGATTTAGGCCTTTTTAGAATCTTATGGTTGTTTATAAATGGATTACTTCCATTATAAACTAATCATTCTTTATTTACCCCACTTCTTTGAGATGCAAGCATCTCATCTAATCTTTTAGTTCCTATTTTGAATTTTTCCAGGATTTCATTTGATTTGTTCAAATTAGCTTTTAACTCCTAATTTTCTTTCTTAAGTAAATTCAAGTCATTTTCAATATTTGTTTTCTCCTCTAAAACTTTTTTACTTTCATTCTCAGCTTTTTCTAAACTTAATTTTACACAATTCATTTCTTTCTTCAACACTTTGTTCCTAGAGCTAACATTCTTAAATTCTAACAATAATGAATCAAATGCATCTTGTAATTCATTAAAAGAGAATGAGTTAGATTCACATACCTCATCTTCTTCTGAATCACTTTTGGCCATGAAACATAAATTAGCTCTCTCCTCTTCATCACTTTCATCACTAGAATCATCACTACCACTCCAAATGGCAGCCAATGCTTTCTTCTTAAACCTTTTCTCACCATTTTCCTTCTTCTTTTTCTTTAGCAGTAGACAGTCTTGTCTAATGTGTCCAGATTTTTTGCATTTGAAGGAAATCACCTCCTTGTCATTATCTTCCTTATCTCTCCCTTTAGACTTAAAGTTGCTTCTCCCTTTCATCTTCCTATTCCTTGACAGGAATTTTCCAAACCTCCTTGCCAGCAGGCTGACATCCTCCTCATCCATGGAGGATTCTTCTTCTTCCTCTTCTACAGCCTTAAGAGCAATGCTCTTAGTATTTTTACTCTCATCCTCTTTTGGTTTTCTCTTCATTTCGAATGTGAGCAGACTTCCAATCAACTCATCCATTCCCAATTTCGTTAAATCCTTGGACTCCTCTATCGCGGTTACTTTCATGGTCCAAGACTCCGGTAAGGACCTCAAAATCTTCTTTACCAACTCCACATTTTCAAACTTCTTCCCCAGTCCTCTTAGGTCATTGATAAGATTTGAGAACCTTTTATATATATCCGTGATGTTCTCGTTCCCCTTCATCTCGAATAGCTCATATTCTCTGAAAAGAACTTCAATTTTCGATTCTTTGACTTGACTTGTTCCTTCATGAGTAGTTTGAAGGATGGTCCACACCTCCTTAGCCGATTCGCATGACGATACTCTATTGAATTCTGTAGAATCTAAAGCATAAAATAATATGTTAATAGCTTTGGTATTTAAACTTAATAATTTCTCATCATCATCATTATATTCATCCTCATTTTTAGGCAAGTTTGTTCTAGGATCTAAGGGAATAAAATCTCCATGTTCAATTATTTTCCAAAGTTTATAATCTATTGACCTAATGTGTAATCTCATCCTAATCTTCCATTGAGTGTAGTTTACACCACAAAACAATGGTGGCCTAATAGTGCATTGACCTTCACTAAAAACTGGTGCGGAAGTGCTGGCCATTTCTCTATAAGGATCTTTAACTCTAAAAATCGTTAGATTTCGTAAATATCCTAGAGTCCCGCTCTGATACCAAATAAAAAACCCTTAAAGGCTAGAGAAATAATACTAGAGGGGGGGGGGGGTGAATAGGATTATTAAAATTTAAAAGCAATAATCACAATAAAATTATAATAAACACAATGCACAATAAAAGGAGATTGAGTTTAGAAAATGCTCAGCCAAATTTATAGAGGTTCGGAGCTTTGAACACAAGCCTCCTACGTCCTCTTCTTCAATCAAACCCGATTGAAGTTTCCACTATCTTCAAACCCGAAGAAACAATAGTTTTCTCATAAGGGAATTTCGCCCTTTTTACAAATGAAGTATTAATAAAGAAATTGATTATAGTTGCCTCTGAATAGGCTGGAAATCAAATGTTTAGTACGAATTCTCTCAAGTATGTAAGTGAATAAGCTTAGAGAGAGAAAGTGTAATCAAAGATTGAAGAAGATAGCTTGAGCTTTTTCAATGCGTTTCAGTAACCTTCTCCACTTCAAATGGCTCTCCTTTTATACTTCATTCATTGCCTAGTATAGCAAGGAGCCGTTTGGCTAGCTTTGTATTCGTTGAAGTAGTTGAAAAAAGTAAGCTCTGCAATAAATTTTCCAGGCGCACGGTCATGCTCCTCGAGTGCACGGTCGTGCTTGCTGCATTTATTGCCTTCTTTTGACTCCCAACGGTTGACTTAAAAGCTTAGCGCCAATGATGCACGGTCGTGTGTCCTTGACGCACGGTCGTGCTTCGACCTTTCATGGTCGTGTGGCCCTGGTGCATGGTCGTGCTTTGATACTTCATCATTCTTGCCCAAAATTCCAAAAGCTTGCACGACTTGGCTGCACGATGAGCGCACGAGCAGCACACGGGTGAGTTTTTGCTAGAGTACGGTCGTGTGCCATTTCTGCATGGTCGTGCGTGAGATGAATGCCTGAAAGCCCTTGCACGATCAACCTTGCATGACTTCCTGGTAGTGCTCTTGGTAGTGCTCCTTATTTGTCATCATGTACGGTCGTGCGTATTGAGCGTGCACGGTCGTGCGTTGACTCCTTTTCTTTGACTTGCTGCACGGTTTCCTTTGCACGGCTTAATCTCCCGTGCTCTTCATAGGTTATGCGCACGGTCGTGCTTCCACGGCGCATAGTCGTGCTTCCAATGACTTTTGAATCCTTTGATTTCACACGGTCAGGCAGCACGGTTGTGGTGGTAGTGCATTGCTCACGTTGTGCATGCACACGGTCGTGCATAACGACGCACGCCCGTGCAGGTCTGAGATTTTTCTTCCAGAAAATCACAAAACCTTGCACGGTCCCGTGTTTTGGACACACAAGGATCCGTTTGGTCAAGCATGGTCGTGCTACTAAAGCACACGGTCGTGCGAGACCTAAAACCTGCAAAAATAAATCTTTCTTCCCTTCTTTGTCATGAATTACTTCATGCAAAGGATTGATTAGCACTTTAAACACATTGTTAAACATTAATTAACAACTTAATTATATTTTTATCATCATCAAAACATCAAGGGTTCAACAACATGCATGGGCCAATTAGATGTTTTAACATATGTTTTGCATCAATTCAAGACCCACAGAGGTCCAACAGTCTCCCCCTTTTTGATTTGATGACAAAACTTATGTTAAAATGCATTTAACACAAAACATAAAGTTTTATCAAAAAAATATTCAATAATCATAAAAGAAATGAAAAAATTCCAAAAATCTCCATTTTAACATACCTAACATGTCTCCCCCTTTTTTGTTATAAATAAAAAAGGTATGTTAAATAAATTTCAATTTAGCACAAAAACTCCTCCCCCTTTGAAAAATATTTTATTACGTTATGCACACATATGAATTTTCTCCCCTTATCAAATAAATTTTGCTCCCCTGCTTTCAAAGATTATGATGCGAATTGCTGAAAAAAAAATGTAAATACTCCCCCTCACAATAACATCCATTTTCAACCAAACAACATTCAATTTTCATTTCTCCCCCTTTTTGAAAAGATAGTATGCATTAAACTCATTATTTTTAAGTTGAAGAATTTGATCATTAAAGCATATAGAGAAGATATTTGCAGAAAATTTAAAAAATTCATGAAACTGAAGCATTTTTTACAATTGTGTGTCATGCACAGTCGTGTTGATGTTGTACACGGTCGTGTGTGTCTGATTTCATGACATGCACGGTCGTGTATCCTTTGAGCATGGAGTCGTGACTGGGCAAATGTATCATATGCGGTCGTGCAACTCACATGCACGGTCGTGTATGACTTATAAAACCCAGAGATTCTGCAGAAAACTGCAGTTTGATACAGCGGGCTTTTCCAAAACATTTTCAAGTCTTTCAAAATTTAAAATCTATTTAATTCAATGCATTGAAAACACACTAAAAGCATATTTCAAACATGTCTAAACACAATTCAAACACAATTGACACATTTGAAACATTTTGCAAATTAAGGGGAATATAAGGCATTTAAAACAAACTTTGATTAAAACACATCAAATATATATCATTTTTGCATGTTTTGACCATGGGGAACTTTTAATATATGAACTCATGTCATTTGCAACCACCACAAACAAATTTGATTCAATTTTGACATGGATTCCAAATCGTGCATATGTCATAGCTCAACCATATATACATATCATGCTTGCATCAATTCAACCCAACCAATCAAACAAGATAAGAAAAAATATGCATATCAGTTTAGCACAGTCACAACATGACATCAACAACTTGATCAATCAAGTATATTATAAGAATAAGAATTAGGACACTTACTTGGATTGATGACTTTTCTACACCATTTCTTTATTCATTTCCGGTGTAGAAGCACAAGAAAACTCGTTCTTCTTCATCTTCGTCATTCGAGTCCTCCTTGCTTAATACGGTAAGAATTTTCTTTTTCGACTTCACACTATGCCACAAGACGGATGATGCATCTAAGGTAGCTGATTTATTCTTTAAAGAGATCATTCGACTACATGGAGTTCCTAGGAGTATTGTATCTGATTGAGACACAAAGTTTCTTAGTCATTTTTGGAGAACTTTATGGGGGAAGTTAGGAACAAGGCTTCTTTTTAGTACCTCTCATCATCCTCAAATTGATGGGCAAACCGAAGTTACTAACCGCACATTGGGAGCACTTTTGAGCACATTGGTAAGCAAAAGTTTGAAGGATTGGGACATCAAGCTTACACATGCTGAATTTGCTTACAATCGGGCACCAAATGTGACAACCAGCCATTCCCCTTTTGAAATTGTTTATGGTATAAATCCCCTTATCTCACTTGATTTATCTTCTTTACCTACTGATACTCAAGTTAGTGTAGATGCTAAAGAGAAACCCAAGGCTATGAAGAAATTGCATGAGTCCATAAGAGTTCAAATTGAAAAGTCCAATGAAGCATACAAGAGAAGGGCAAACAAGCATAGAAAGGCTTCCACCTTCCAGCCAGGTGACTTGGTTTGGGTTCATTTAAGAAAGGAGAGATTTCCATCCAAGAGGAAAAGTAAACTTTCTCCAAGGGCTGATGGACTTTGAGGTTATTGAGAAGATTGGGGACAATGCATACAAGGTGGACATTCCAAGTGAATTTGGTGGAGTTTCAACAACCTTTAATGTAAGTGACTTGTCTCCATATTTTGAAGATAACAATTTCTTGGATTTGAGGGCAAATCCTCTTCAACCTAGGGAGGATGATGTGATCTTAGCCCATTCCAGCAGCCCCACACTTCTTCATGTTTATGGAATGAAATCAAAAGCCAAAAGAGCTCAAGATATGAAGTCTATTGTCCAAGCCAATCAAACATGCAAGCAAATGGCCCAAGGCAACAATGTGGTCCAAGAAGAGCTCACATTGGGCTATCCTAGCCCAACCCATGTTTATCAAGGAGAATTAGGCCCACTTACCAAATTTGGCTTCAATTTGATTCAAAGAATGGAAGATATGCAAGTTGCAAAGTCAAGGGGACATGATTCCTTTATTTAAGGAAAAGTGGCATGGCTTGCAATTAATGAAGATGGGCTCATTTCTCATTTTAATTGCTTAGAAATTTTGAAATATTTTGTAATTTCATTTTTTTGTATTTTTATTTAATATTAGGGCTTTGACCATGCCTTTAGAAAGACCATTTATTAAGGCATGAAAATATTGATAAAAGACCATATATTAAGGCATGAAAATATTGATAAAAACTAGTTTTTATCAATATGAAAATCTCTCTCATTTTGGTTCTTGAGTTTGTCTCTTGAATTGATTTGTTCTTTCTTTAGCCAAAGTTTTGGTGGTGGATTTCCAAGTTGGTGGCTTTGCCTTTATGCTTGGAGTATCATTTGGCTAATCTAATAAGTATTATATATGTTGCATGGAAAATTTATCTAACTTGAACTTGTAGAACTTAGAGTGCTTGCCTTTGGTTTTGTTAATCTTGATGTGGTGTTGACTTGTTGAATGATTTGGTGATGAAAATCAGTAGATTGGGATGTTTGATGATGGTTAGAAGTGATGTGTTAAGTATTGGAAGTGATTAGAGCCTAATTTGCATGCTTAAGCTTTTGAATGTAATTTTAGCCAATTTGATGGATTCACATCACAGATAGAGAAAAAGTTCAATAGGCTACTTTTATGTTGAGAGGCAATGCGAGGGTGTGGTAGAACCTTCCGAGGACATTAGTTGATGAGGAGAGATTGTCTTGGGTTAAGTTTTGAAGGTTATTTAAGGAGGAGTATCGCAGTGTTGATATGGTACATACCACAGCTCAGGAGTTTATTGTGTTTACTCAGGGGACCAATTCAATCAAAGATTATGCCACCTAGTTTAATGCATTAGCGAGGTTTGTTCTTGGAGTAGTAGGTTCTAAGTCGATCTAAATGTAGAAATTAATCCATCGTTTGCACCTTGCTATTACCAGAGATGTGATGACTGATTCTTCTCCCCCACAGAGATTTAGTGATGCTTTTGGGAGAGCTTTGAGGTCTGAGGTTTACCTACAAATATATGTTTCTTTTCTAGATCAGCAAAGAGGGTTCCAGAGAGAGGTGAAGATTGAGGTAAGAAATCAATGCAATCAAGGAAACCTTTCAAGGGAAAGAGGTAAAGAGTGGAATTGCTCGTGTGTAGGACTTATGGCAGGAGTCACTTAGGAGAATGTCTTGCGGGTCAGGGTATATGTTTCAGATGTTGACAACCTAGGCATAAGATGTCTGAGTGCCCAACCAGAGGAATAGGAGCTGGGCCATCAGTTGGTAGAGTTAAGCCAAGCAGAAGTGTTGGAGGTCTAGTTGGCAGAGGTAGTGGAGCTTAGAGAAGTGGTGCTGGAGCATCTAGAGGAGGTGTCAGTACACCTAGAGGTGGAGGCAGAGCTAGGGTCTTTGTAATGAGGCAAGATCAGGCTGAGATAACTCCCCATGCTCTTACAGGTCAGTTGATTTTCTTTGATACTCTTTTATATATATTGATAAATTGTGTTGCCACACATAGTTTCATATCCAGAGGGATGATAGAGAGATTATAGTTTATTCTAGTGTGATAGAGAACAGTATTTGTGTAGAGATGTCTGATGGGAGTATGATAGTGAGTGATCAGATACTAGTAGATTAGGAGGTAATTATTATGGGAGGGACTTTAAGGATAGATCTGATTCTACTAGAGTTGGATGATTTCGATATGATCTTAGGCATGGATTTCTTGAGTTGTTATAGGGTAGAGATTGATTGTAATAGGAAAAATGTTAAATTACAGCTAGGCCATGATCAATTTGTTTTTGGTGAGGGAAGAGTGGAGACCATGCTTATTTCTTGTTTGTAAGCGAGGAGATTATTAAGTAAGGGATGTGTAAGATACTTAGCTAATGTAGTATATAGGAGTTCAGTTGGGTCAAGTATTGAGAAGGTGTCTATAATTAGAGCGTTTTAGATGTCTTTCGTAAGGAGTTACCAAATTTGCCTCCAAAGCGAGAGTTGGAGTTTTCTATTGAGTTGCTTCATGGTACGACTCCCATTTCTAAGGTTCCATATCAGATGACTCTAGTTGAGCTTAAGGAGTTGAAGAAATAGCTTCAAGAGTTGATTGATAAAAAGTTTATTCGGCCAAGTTGTTTGCTATGGAGTGCTTCGATTCTGATTGTAAAGAAGTGATGTGAATCAATTAAATTGGCTTAAAATGCATTTAGAAGGTCAAATATGCAAATGGTCTTTAATCAATTCCAACCATCATCAAATATCCCAGACAACTTATTTTCATCACTAAATCATTCAACAAGCCAACACAACACCAAGATTAAACAAAACCAAGAGCAAGCACTTACAAGTTTAATTAGATAATTTTTGCAAGTAACACATACAATAATTACTAGATTAGCCAAATAATACTCCAAGCATAAAGACAAAGCCACCAACTTGGAAATCCACCATGTAACATCCCAGATTTAGAAAAGCCCTTAGGGGTAGAGTTATGAGGTTAGAAATGAAATTCAGGAACAGATTGGGAGTCTAGAAGAATTCGGGGGTGAGTTAGTAAGTTTTTCAGAGCTGTGTGGCCTTCGTATGAACCCTTTAGGGAGGTTTCAATCATGCAAAGGGCGGGAAATGAATTATATTCATTTTCCCTCGTGTACTCCCGTGCATTACGTCCTACACACCCATGCAGGTGGCTTAGAAGAGAGAGAGACGAGAGATTTATTAGATTTTTCACCCAGCAGTTTCCCATTTCAGCTTAAGTTTCTTTGTTTTTAGTAGCTCCCAGCCCTAGAGCAGAGATCCAGCTTCCAACAGCTCTCAATCCAGCTAGAGAAACCAGAGATTAGCTTGAGAGAAAGATTTCCAGCAGCCATGGCGAGAAGTAAGTGTTTCTTACTTCTTCCTTGTGTTTCCCAACTTGCTTTAATGCTTGATGATGCTTGGAAATGTGTGTTTCCGTTTCCAGCATGTTGTGATGTGTTTATATGCTTCCATGATGATGATATGAGGCTTTGAATGATGATTCCCACCCAGAATGCATGCTTGTCTTGCTTTTGTGTGTGTTAGTGAGAGAAATGAGATGTTTCCATGGTGGAATCAGTAGTGGTGGATGAATGATGAAATTGAAGTGATTTGCATGCTTGTTGGAATGTCTAATATGCATGTTTTCAGTTAATTTGAGTTTGGTTGAGAAATGAATGTGTTTGGATGAGTTTTTCTGCATTTCCAAGCGAGCTTCGCTGTTGCAGAACCACACACACGCCTGTGTGCCCGCAGAAGCATGCCCCTACGTCCTGGTTTCTGCAAGGGCACGACCGTGTGCAGGAAGTACGCACGACCAGGAATGCAGACACACGCCCGTGTGTCCTAAGGGACACGACCGTGTGCTCGAGTTTTTAGAAGAAATGCGCCCAGATTCTGGAAGCGTGCACGATCTGATGCACGGCCTGTAAGACCCACCTCCCCGAGTACCCCTGCTACTGAATACTGAGTGGCCTTTTTATTAATAATCTAAAAATATAGGTACCCGTGACGGGAATCCTACGAAAATACAATATTGATACTGTACAATTGAATACAAAATACATGCGAAAGCTGAAATACATGTACTGAAATATATATATACTGTTCTGTACAATGGGCCCAATGGCCTTTATCATATACACATATTGTTCCATACACTGTTTTCACGTCTGAATACATAAAACATATACAATATGACCATACAGGTCCAAAACTGAAAGGTACATACTCAAAACTATGGTGTGGGCCCTCTCCCGCTAGCCTCGATCCACCATCTCCTCGGAACAGCACGAACACCTGAAAAGGATGGAAGAAGGAGGGGGATGAGTGATAAAGATCACCCAGTAAGCGCTCCTTACTTCCCTCAAAACCCAAGCAAGCAACACACAATATCATACATACCTGGCCTTGTAGCGACCCCCGCCCTAGGTTACTGTGCGCTGCAGAAAATACTGTATATAATAATAAAATATCCCTGAGATGGGGACCTCTACAGTAAAAAGGTCTGCTGCAATAAAAATTTTCTTTATAAGAAGAAACTGTACATAAAATTCAGTATAATAATAATTTAAAATATACTGAAATGTAAGTGTGAAAACCCTAGGCTACTCATGTATAAAAATATAATGTCATACAGTGTATACTAATATGTCATACACACATATATACATGAGAAATAAAAGCATGCGAGCCAACGTGCTATCTGCTGCTGCCGAGCCATATCTCCAAAATCTCGCAGCGGTCTCGCTCCAGCTTAGCCACACGAATCACTGACCTGCAAAAGAAAACAGGGAAGGGAGTGAGTGACAAGGTCACTCAGCAAGCGTTTCCAAACTCAAACACTCGCAGGTCTAAAAGTAACTAACTATATGACTCGTCACGTAGTGAATTCTACTGTTCTGATTTCTTATTCTGATTCTCATGATATACCGAAGTATATCTATTTTCTGAATTATTCTCAATGAATTCTGATATATTTCTGTTATGTTATGTTCTGTTCTATTCTGGTTCCCATGATCCACTGTACATGACATGAAATGTATATGCTAATGTCATGTGTATGCTGAAAAGCTGTAAAACTTGCCCTCAGGCTTGTTTTTCTGAAAAACTGTCTTTTCTGAAAACTCTTTCTGATAATAAAACTGTGATCCGAAGATCCTGAATATATACGTATAGTATATGCTGAAAACTGTATCAGAAAGTATTGAAAACATCTGAAAATATCTGCTATGCTAGCCAGACTGATGAATACAGGGATTCGACACCTTGGCCGTGTGAGTTCAAAGTCCTACTAAATCTACTAATGCACAACCAGCATTCTCTCTAACGAGCTTGGTCAGTGACCATGTCCTCTCTAACGGACGCTGGTTTCCCTCTTTAGCGGGTGTGCGAACTCACAGATGCCCCCTCGTATCCACCCCTATCTGATATATGAAAAATCATATATGTATATCTGAAAAATCATGCTGTTGGATCCTTGGATCCAGTCTGAAAACATCTGGTATGACATGTCGTGCTAAATGTTGATAATCATGCATGATATGCTGTTTTCTGATGTTATTTCTGGGTTTTGTGTGCTTAGAATTGGCTTAGAGTGGCTTAATTTCTCTTTTCAATTCTTTTTCTACTTTCTCTTAGGTGCACGGGCGTGTGTTTCTGGGCGCACGGGCGTGTGTCAAGGCACACGGGACCGTGTACTCATCGTGTCCCTGGGCGTGCAAGGTTCTAGAAAGATTTCATGAAAATTTGGCTGGACACACGGGCGTGTGGTGCAACACACGGGCGTGCATCAAGGGGCACACGGGTGTGTATCACACTGCACGGGCATGTGGCTGCCTTCTCAAGCTTCCCATGTCCCGCATACACGGGCGTGTGGAATTGGGGAAAGCACACGGGCGTGTGTACTCGGACACACGGGTGTGTGTCTGGGTTTTCATATGCATACAGCCAACCTGCACGGCCGTGTCCCATGCAAAATTGAGGCCACACGGGCGTGCATCAAGGGCGCACGGTCGTGTGTTCAACCCAGATTTTGCAGATAGCGTCTGGAAATCCAGAAATTCCCACACCAACACTTCCACACTCCAAATCATCAAACATATACACTTTCTACTGCTGCTAGCACCTAAATAATCATCATTTCATCAACTCAAACAAGCCATATAACATACATAAGCATATATCATCTAGAAATAGTATATACGCATGTAAATCATAGAAAGCCACTCAATCATGCCATCATCCATCATAATACAACTCAAGGATGCTGGAAATATCTCACACAAGCATATATAAAGTTCTTATAAGCTGGAAAACAGCAACCATGCTCTGAAATCAGCGAGAGAGGTAAGGAAAACACTTACCTCGTGCCATGGAAGCTTGGCCTCTTTCTCTCGAAGCTTCTGGATCTCTAATCTGAAGCTGGGCTGTTGGGGGATCTTTCTCTAGAACTCTAGGGTTCACTGGAGCTGAGGAAGAAGAAGAAGAAATAAGCTGGAAATTGGAGGATAAGCTGAGAACTGCGCAACTAAAATAAAACATATACACGGTAAAAAGGGCAGATACACGGTCGTGTGTCCGGTGGAAAATAGCCATTTCCACCCACCTTTGCGTAGAAACTAAAACTAAGCCCCAAAAGACTTCTAAAATGACTCTTCTACCCCCGAACCCTCTCAACTCTTTCCTAACAAGGAAAATCTCTCTTTTACCCTTGGATTCAGAACCTTAAAAGATAGTTCTACCCTTGGGTCATTACAGGCCTCGACCCTATTTATACATCTATGTGTTTGTTAGAATCTGAAACTGATTATCTGAATCTCATTCGCTTACTGATATCAATATTATTCATGTCATGATGTGTATGTCATGCCATGCTAGCTGAAAATACTGATGGATGCATGCATCTGAATATCTCTATGTACCTGAAGGTACCTGCTGTGCTGATCAGACTTGGTGAACACAAGGATTCGATATCCTGGCCATGTGGGCTAAACGGTCTAGCTACTGGCTAGAAAGCTGAATATACTATGCTGTACGATATGACTGGTGTCAGAAGGCTGAATCTGAATGCTGAACAATCTGACTGGTGTCAAAAAGCTGATTCCCACAGATGCCCCCTCGAGTTCACCCTAATACTCTCACTCATACATTAGGTTTTGAATATTGAAATCTACTGAATTCAGATCTCTTGATCCTTTCTGAAGCTACATGTCATGCTATGGTATGCATATGCAGCTTTATTATCTAAATCTCTGCTTATCTGATCTTTAAACAAAATTTTGATGCTTAATTAATCATTTTATAATTTGTTTATGGAAAACTACTGCTGCACGGGCGTGTGGGTGAGGCACATGGGCGTGCATGACTCACACACGAGCGTGTGCCCAGACATACGGGGCTATGCGCTGGTCGTACGTCTAGCCGTGTAAGCTACTGAAATTTCTGGAAATTTTCACTAAAAAAGCATGCACACAGGCGTGTCTCTCAGGATACACGGGCGTGTGTCTCATAATCTGACCGTGCACACAGCGTGCATACGGGCGTGTTCCTGGAGAATCAAAGGCATACGGTCGTGCCATGCAGGCACACGGTCGTGTGTCTTGTTCTTCAACGAGAACACCGTCTGGAAATGTACCAATTTCATAACCAATTCTCAATCAATCACCAATTCACTTTAAACACACATTCCCAGCACCTCAAATAACACATTTGAAGCATCACATTCAACATGCATCAATCAATGAGCATTTCACCATGAAAGCAACCACTTTCTCTCACTAAACATATTCAAACTTGCATGCATGGATTCAAGGATAGCAATTTCATCAATTCACGCCATAAACATCATCAATTAAGCATGCACAACTCATCAACATGTCAAGCATCAAAATCAATCAAGGGAAGCTGGGAAAACTCAAGGAAAAGGTAAGCGAACACTTACCTCGAGCCATTGCCTCTGAAAGCTTTCTCTTTGCTCTCTAACTTGATCGGGAGCTACTTGCTGCTGGATTTTCTCTCTAAGGTTGGGAGGAACTGAAATGGAAGAGAGAAGATGCTGAAAATGCAAAGTGGGTGAGAAAAATGAACTTAATCTCTCTGCTCACTTATATACTCATGCCTTGCACGGGCGTGCATCCAAGGTGACGGGCGTGCACATGGGAAAATGAGTATTACTCATTTCCCGCTCATACGCATGATCGAATCCTTTTGAAAGGATTCATACGAAAGCCACACAGGCTTTGGAAACTTATTAACTCACCCTTGAACTCTTCTAGACTCCCAATCTATTTCTAGATTTCATTTCTAACCCCAAAACCCTTCCCCTAAAGGCTTTTTGAACCTATGATGCTACACGGCCAGTGCACGGTCCCGTACGTCTGGGCACACGCCCGTGTGCCCTTGTCTAGCACAGTCGTGTGTGCGTCCTGCATGATCGTGTGTCTTCCTCACATACCTGTGCGTCAGCCAGAACTTCCAAAAATTTCAGAAAATGGATAATTAAGCATGGAAAACCTAATTTAAAGGCTAATAATCATCAGATAAGCCAGAATTCATATAATAATACTACATGAGCATACCATAGCATGTCATGTAGCTTGACAGAAGATCAAGAGATCTGAATCTAGTAAGTTTCAGCATTCAGAACCTGATATACAGGTTACAGTTTTGGGTGAACTCGAGGGGACATCTGTGGGATCTAACTTTTTGACACTAGTCAGACTGCTCAGTAGTATTTCATTTTCAGCTTTCTAGTCAGTAGCTAGACTGTTC
>JAJEJH010000074.1:222400-301197 GCA_026122585.1 Anacardium occidentale | reverse complement strand
TATTTTGAAAATTGATTTTTTTGAGTCTTTTAAATGAAAGTGGTTTTTGTTTTACATCAATTTTGAAAAAGTATATGAGTCAAGTTTTAGAATATCCTAATATCTAATACTTATAGTACTTGCTTTACATAAGTATTTCAATATCTAATTTGATAAAATTTAAATTTTTTAACCCATTATTAATAAAATTTTAGATGTGAGGGCTTTCTTGTCTAGATTAGATAATATAAAGAGTAGCATTTTTGTTAGACCGATGAGTGTTAGGAAAAGGTCTCAGGCTACTAGGGTTAGTTTGCATGTTACATATGTGAGAGGGATGATTAAAAAGGATATGAGAGGTTGTTTTCAGGAGCCTATGGCTAATAAGTAGTTGAAGCCAAGTTTAAAGTGTAATAGTGGTATGATAAGGGGTAAAAAAAGGTCACATCCTATCTATAGTTTGCTTAAGTTTTTTCAGCCACCTAGATTTCATGGTTTGAGAGTTCTAGCTATTATAAATTAATGGATGGAGTTGGTAGAGAATGTTATAAGTTTTTTCAACATGTTAGATTAAGGAAGAGTGATGTATGCTATGTATTTACTGAAAGGTGATATGAGGATTTGGTAGAACCTTACTAAGATGTCTATTGATATGGATAGATTAAGTTGAAGGGAGTTCTAGCATATGTTTGATGAAGAGTTTAATAATATTGATTTGATGTATGTAAGGGCTTAGGAGTTTATCAAGTTGACTCAAAGGTCATGTTCTGTCAAGGACTATGCCATTAAATTTAATAACTTAGTAAAGTTTGTACCTATTTTACTTGGATTAAATTAGGGTAGAGTGGAAAAGTTTGTACATAGGTTGTTTCCTATCATAGCAAGAGATATAATGATGAGTATTGCTCCTTTGCAAAGATGAAGTAAGGCTTTGGGGAGAGCTCTAAGGCTAGAGGTGTGTTTAAAGAGGATAGACCTGTTTTTCTAGGCTAAAAAGAGTAAGGACAAGGGCAAAAGGCCAATTCAACATAAGAGGGATTTTAAAGGGTATAAGAAGGCAAGAACAGAGCTTTTTATTTGTGCTAACTATGGTAAGAGGCGTCTAAGAGAACGTCTAATAAGACAAAATATTTTTTTCAAGTGCCAATAACTAGGCCATCAAATTTTAATGTATCTTTCCATAAAAGGTACTAGTATTTCTGGAGGTAAAGCTTGAGTGTATACAGTGCATCAAGAGCAGGTTAATGCTAATTCTCTAATAGTTATTGGTTAGTTACTTTTCTATGATACTATTTTTTTTTTTTTTTTGTATTAGTTAATTGCAATGTTATACATTGTTTTATTTATTAGAATATTATGGATAGACTAGGATTAATTCCTATTGTTGTAGATCATGGGATTTGTGTTGAGTTATCTGATGGTAATACTATGATAAGTGATCAAATGTTGGTAGGTTAGATAGTAATGATGTAGGGTAGATCTACAGAGGTAGATTTGACTATCATAAGGATGACATATTTTGATGTGATTTTAGGCATACATTCCTGGGAAAATATAGAGTCGAGATTGATTATAAGAGGAGGAAAGTTAGGTTTCTATTAGGTGATAATGAGTTTTTGTTTAGAGAGTGCCATATTCAGAGTATGAGATCTTTTATGTTTAAGAAGGATATCGAGTAGGGGTTATATAGGCTATTTGGCTAATATAGTATGCAAGAGTGGATCTAGTTCGAGTATTAATAAGATGCCTCTAGTGAGGGAGTTTATGGATATGTTTCTTAAGGATCTTCCTAGATTGGCTTTTGAGAAAGAGATAATTTAGTATCAAATTAGTCTTTAGTACAAATCATGTTTCCAAGTCTCAATATCAGATAACTCCAATTAAGTTACAAGAGTTGAAGAAATAGTTATAAGAGTTACTAGATAAGAGTTTTATCAAGCTAAATTGTTTACATTGAGGTGTTCTAATCTTGTTTGTTAAGAAAAAGTTAGAGTTGATGCAGATGTGTATTGATTATAACGAGTTGAATAAGGTGACTATTAAGTTTAAGTATCCATTACCTAGAATTCATTTTTTTTTTTTACAAGTAGAAAGAAGTAGTGGTGTTTTCGAAGATTGATTTAAGGTTCGGGTATCATCAGACTTGGGTAGTTAATAAGGATATACCTAAGTCTACTTTTAGGATAAGGTATAACTACCATTAGTTTGTGGTGATACTATTTGGTTTGACTAATGTTATTGTTATTTTTATGGACATGATGAATAGAGTATTCCATGATTGCCTTGATAGGTTTATGGTGGTCTTTATTGATGATATTCTAGCATACTTGAGGAGTAGGGAGAAGTATGAAAAGTATCTTAGGATTTTGTTATAGAGATTAAGAGATAGGCAGTTGTATGCCAAGTTTTTTAAGTGTAAGTTTAGGTTGGATAGTATAAATTTCTTAAGTTATATTATTTCAGTCGAGGGTATTTCTTTTTATTCGAATAAGGTCACGATAGTGTTGAGCATGTAGAAACCAAGGACAGCTACGGAGGTAAAAAATTTCCTTGCGTTAGTTGGTTATTACTATAGGTTCATTAAAAGGTTCTTGAGTTTAGTGAAGCCATTGATTACTTTAACTAGGAGAGCCTATTTGTTTAGATTAAAGAGTATGAGACTCAATTTTAAAATAGGTTGACTAGTACTCTAGTGTTGGCATTATTTGAAGAGATAGTTAAGGATGATGTTTATTTTAATGCGTCTCATTGGGGGTTGAAGCAATTTTGATACAAGTTAGTAAAGTGAATGTCTATGACTCAAGACAGTTAAAGGATTATGAGCCAAGACATCTTATTTATGATTTAGAGTTAGCTACGATGGTATTTGCTCTAAACATTTAGGGACATTACTTATATAGAGTAATGTGCACTATCTATTTAGATCATAGGAGTTTGAAGTAATTTTTCTCATAAAGGAGTTTAATATAAAGCAGTATAGATGGTTATAGTTAGTTAAGGACTATAGTTTTGAGATCAAATATCATCCGGATAAAGCTAATGTGGTTGTTAATGCTTTGAGTAGAAAAATGACTATTTAGGATTTTTGTATAAAGGTAGTTACAACAAGAGATTTGTAGAGAACAAATTAAGATAATAACTATAGAGTTCTTCAAGTTACAAATTGTGTCTACTTTATTATATGACATTTGGGTTCGATAATTATAAGATGACTTGTCTTAGATGATAGTTCAATAGGTCAAGAATAGTCAAGTGTTTGACTTTAATGTGAAAGATGGTATTCTGAGATTCAAAGGTAAAATATGTGCTTTCAAGGATGTGAAGTTGAGACAAAGGATTTTGGTTGAGGCTTATAGTACGGTATATGCAATATATCTAGATAGTTTTAAGATATATTAGGATGTCAAGAGAGATTTTTAATGGTCAAGTATGAAGAGAGATATAGCAGAGCATGTAGCTAGATGTTTGACTTGTCAAGATAGAAAATAAGAGATCTTTTAGGTTTTCATAACCATTGAGTGTGCCTAAGAGGAAATAGGAGACCATTTATATGGATTATTATAGGTCTTCTTCGAGTGCAGCATAGGTATAATAGTATTTGGGTGATTGTAAACAGGCTGAATAAGTTAACCCATTTCTTGTTTATTTAAGAAAGAATGACTACTAATCAATTGGACTAGCTTTATGTTAGACACATAGTCAGGTTATATGACGCTCCCAAAGTGATCATTTCAGACAGAGATTCGAGATTCATGACAATTTTTTAAGATAGTTTAGAGAGATCTTTAAGTACCAAATTATGTTTTAGCATAACATATCATTATAGAGGATATGTTGAGGGCTTCTTGCATGGATCATAAGTTGAGTTGAGCTAAGTTACTACCATTGGTAGAGTTTGCTTATAATAATAATTATTAGTTGACCATTTAGATGACTCTATATGAGGCTTTGTATGGTAAAAGGTGTAGATCACCTTTGCATTAGGATGAAATTCGAAAGAACGATTCTCTAGAGGGTGTCGTAGGTTCTTAGATGACTCAGAAGATGATTAATTAGATTCAAATGATTAGGTAACTTTTGAGACAGGTCTAAGATCAATAGAAGAGTTAAGTTGATAAGAGGCATATTAAGACGGAGTTCTAAGTTAGAGATAAGATAGTTATGAGAGTTGTAGGTCAGATTTGCTAGAAAGAGGAAGTTGGCTCATTGTTTCATTGGTCCATATAAGGTGCTAGAAAGAGTATGAAGTATTGCCTATAAGTTAACCTTGCCAGCCAATATAGATTGGATCCATAATGTCTTATTTCTTTGTTAATGAGGAATGTCGGGGATGTTTCTCACATGTTAGAGATTCAAATTTTGGATTCAGTAGATGATTTGAGTGATCAAGAGTGACTAATTCAAATTTGATACGTTTAACACCCCTATCTAAATAGATATCCTTAAAGGGAATATGAAACCAAAGAGACATATTGACTTTAAACTTTCTTATACAATAATAGCAAAAATAACAAATATGATGTAATACTCATAACAATGTGTGTAAAAAAGTATAAATGAAACAAAAACCTCATACTTAAATCTTTAATATAAATAGTAAAGAGTGTCTAGAAATAACATAATTCGTAAAATATGCCATAACTTTCAAAACCTAACAATATATACTAAGATGAGTACAAAGACTTTGAAATGATATAATACCCCTTCTCATGCATTTTTTTTTATAATGACCAGTTGGATCCTTCACATGCCCTACCCTACTAATCTACAAAATAATACAAAAGAACACGTAAGTAAATGGTGACCTATCGAGCCATATGTATCATGACATAAGTTCTGACATTCTATTTAAGTGAAGCTTCACTTTATAATTTGGCATATCATGTGCCTTATATAGCTTACTTGATACTTCCTAAATTCAACCCAAACTTAAAGCTTAACATCCTAGATGCCTTATCTTAGGGAAAATCTCATATCTCAAATACTTATCAAACTCTCAGTATCAATTAGATACCATAACCTAGTTTTTAAACATCATGGATATCTTATGAAAACATCTATAATAACATCCCATATATCAATCTAATACTGGTGTTAGTATAATATTGAACAGGCTTAAGGCTGACTATGTTATAACACCTTAGCCATGTAAGGAATCTAGTTATAGTCCCTCTCTTTCTATGCATGTCTAACTATAAGACTATTAACTTACCAGACTGGGGTTACCTCTACTATAAACATGTATATGAAACATCTCACTAACCATATAAGGGAAATGTAATAACTAACTATGCACCCTAGTCATGTGATTAAACTATAACGTACCCTCGTATCAAGTGCATGATTTGTCTCATAGGCAAGTAATTACAACCTTTATGCTTTCATATGAGTTCATTAGTCAAAGATCACACAATAGTGATTTGAACTCAAACTAAAGATCATACAACATTGACTCCTTTTAAACTTATTCCTTACCATTTACTCATTAAGAATGGCTATCTAAATTACCAGATCATTTATAATCTTTTTTTTTTAATTCAACCTAAATATGTTTCAATTAGGTTTGTGTCGTCTTTTATATAGTCGGACACCTCATTCTTTTTCTTAACTTTATTTTTCTCCTTTTGAATCCTTTTTTATAATTTCCGTAGAAAAATACAAATCATAGGGGTACAATTATAATTTCAGTTCTAAAGCATAGTCACGTTTAACCTTTGCACCATAATTTATCCTAAAAGCTATGCATTAGCATGTATTCCTTTGAGCCATGGTCTTGTTTTGCTACTAGTAACAATTACTAACATAAACTTAATGTGCATTCATCGATAAATGATATATAAACATGTACCCTATAATGCACGACTGTACATAACATCTCAGAATTATGACCTGTACCCATGCATGACCACATTGTTTCTATTCTTATATATGCACAATTAGACATCTATCCATGCATGAACGTTCGTTGTTATTTATCATTTTAAATCTAGTCATTTGGTGACTATTTTAAACTCTAATCGATGGTAACATACATTTTTTGTATTCAAACAACCAAACGCTGTCAACATTTTATTTCAAGCATATATCAATGTAATTAAAAAAATCCAAGATGATCCATACATATTATTACAAGAACACAATCTATCATATGTATTTTCTCATAACCATTCACTCTATTTCCAATACATATATATTCCACCATAATCAATACCAAACATGCTTTATTCTTTCATAAAGTAAAAGGTATGATGAAATAATTTGTCACCTACCAACCCTTTGATGAATTTAAGTGTTTTTCCTAAATAATGTTTCATATTGGGTATGAAAAATTTTAGTGCTTTACCGGAACATTGTTTCACGTCAAGTATGATAGATTCAAGTGCTTTACATGAGCAATGATTTATGCTAGATATGATAAATTTGAATGTTTTATCCTAATGATATTAGAACTTGTTGAGTATGACATTTTTCTTTTGCTCTACCCGCGTGTGGGACACTTATTATGGTATGACAAATTTTCTCTAGAGTACTAGTAGTGGTGAGCAAATTAGGTTATTATTCCAATGAGATGTTCAAAAGAATTAGATTTGCCTCTAACTTGTGAGTACCCATTTTTTCTATACAACCCTTGTACATAATCTTCACTAAAATTGACTTTCTTATAAGAGTGGTACCTCCAAATTACACTCCAAGGATTTTAACTATTAATTGGCATGTTTAGCAAAAATAAGCAAAATAAAAGAATGAGTAAAACTTGGATCAACTAGAGTGAAAGCCTTTTGGTTAAAGGTAAGCAACATACCCATTACAACATCTAAGGAGACATATACTTTTTGTTATGACAGTCACAAAAACATATGTTTAAGCTTGAGGTCATCTTAGTCCTTTTTTTCAACGATGGTTACCATAAGTAACACTAGCTTGCCCTCGAATGCCCATACTAGACCCTCACTTAATTTTAGACCCTATTGTCTCTAATACTAATCTTTGGGTAATTCTCCCACCTTGAGCTAACATAGGGCAATCTCTTTTAAAATAGCCAAAATACCTACAATGATAATAACATGATGCCCCTCTTTAGAACTATCCAAGTGGAATCAACCATAATTATTACATTGTGATTGTTTACCCTTACTAGTCTATTGTTTGCTTCGCAAGGATCCTTAATTGCAAGAGTTACTAATTGATTGTTTCCTCTAAAACTATCTTTAAACCTTTTGAGATTCAGATCTTCGACTTTGATAAGATCCACTTAACTATCTTAAAAAATTGTTTTCTCACTTCTATATTCTATTTTTAAGACTAATTATTGTCTAATCACTAGCCCTATGCTTTTAACCCTGGGATTATCTTATGTTTACTTTTATAAGACTCTTCTCAACTCTCATAACTACCTTTAACAATTTCCCAAACTTGAAGTAAAAACTTACAGTCATGATCATTCTAATTCATCCTTGAAGACCCTATTCAAATTTTTGACACTATCTTTTCTATCACCTATAATCAATGGGGAAACCTAAAAGACCTTAATAAATTTTTTCATGTATTCCTCCATATACACACTACCTTAGGTTAGCCTAATGATCTTGTTTCACTTAGCATCCCAATACACTATAAAATAATCGTGATCTAAGAAATCTTGATAAAAATTTGCTTAAGTTTTCATTAGAGGATTCATATAGCTTTGTTGTAATATCTTTCGTTAATGATACACCTTACCTTTTAAAAAAAAAGATAGTGAACTACAATTTTTTTAGTGTCTAAACATTATATTAACTCAAATATATGCTCAATTCTAATCATCCATTACTTTGTAGCCATAAAATATCTAGTCCTATGAAAGTTCTTTATTTTGAGTTAGTAACAATCCATCAGAAAGGTGGCATAACCAAATATACAAATTTAAAATCAAACAAAGCCTGAATTCACCTATAAAAGATCTCTTTCTAAAAGTGTATTAAAAAACATGGCAAATCAACCATAAAAGGTTGTAAGACCCATACTTGTGTTGTAACTCTTCTAAATCTTTGCATGGCAAAAAGAATTTGTTTTACCTTTATTTTCCAACCTTCATAAGGCAACACTTTTCATACCCACACAAGGTATAAGATATATGAGGTCCAAAAGCACCTTCTTAATACTAGTACAGTTAATATACGAGTAGGTGGTGAATAATACATAGACTTGTATCAATAAAACCCAAAAAAATCAAGAATAAAAATTTGGCCATTTATATATAAAAAACATAATATGCAACCATACATATTGTATGTACATATATGCACTTTGATATTCATGATGCATGAACATACATGACACATGTACAATCATGCATCTCATACTTATCTAACTTTGTAATCATCACAAAACTAGTATTTATCCATAACAAATAAATATCCATGGATAGTTGAATACCACCACCTTATACAGATATGCATGATCATACATCTATCTCATATAAGTGTACATGTATTAGCTTATCCAAAATTTGGATTCGATTTGAAAAACACTAAGATTTTTCCAGTTAATCATGTATGGGCATGCATCTTATGATATATGATAATATACAAGCCAAAATCAAAATTTTGACTCTTAGCCTTATCATTCGAATTTAGTTAATCAATCACATCTTCATTCAAACACTCCCTCTTACAACAATTAACAAATCTTAAACCTTTAAAGTTGGATCAACCTCTATATGTGTGTGACCTACAAGCTCTCAACTAAATCGGTAACAACTAGATTCATGTTAATTTCAAACATAGCCTATAAGTGGCTTTAACAAGACATCATGGCCACCCTTGTAATAGAATGTCAATGAAAAACTCTAAGCATGATCAACCTAACAAGTAACATATAATTCAAGTTCTTTCATCATATTGTATCTTTTAAGGCTGGGATATTGAATGATGTTTATCTCAGTTTCTTTTTCACATGATTTTATGTTGATCCATACTAAACAACTTAGATTAGGATGAAATAGTTATAGATTTATGTTGTCATAGATACTTATTAGAGAGCTTACTAAAAATACTACTCATATGGTCAAGAGTGACAAATCATTTATTGGTCCTCTTAGCCTATGCATAGACTATGATACAACCAATCACCACCTCTATGGTAATATCTATTAAAGTGGCATAATGAATAACAATAATTTATACCAATCCTTTAATGAGATAGACCAACAACATTAAGTCAAAGGCCACACATGTACTTATTGGATTAAGAGGACATTTATATAAACACATAAACCACCTTTTATATGGAATCCTCTTGATGAGTTAGTCTAATAAGCATGCATAGTAAACAACATGTAGCCATGGGTTACACTAAGTTGTAAGCAACAACTTCGACACATGTAAACCACCACAACCTTTCAATAGGGTCATTCAATACTATAATAGTCATATTTCTATTACTAGTTACTTGGGTCAAGGTAACATTGAGCCTATAGACATTTCTAGAATGACTACCTTAATAAGTGTATAGGGAAACACAATCAGTTTATTTGATTCTATAACTTGGTTCAACCATCCTAAAGGCATATTAATTTTACAAACATAATTATAACCATTTATGAAAGTAAATAATTAATAGAAAAACCTTTTATTTATTTACAAATACTTACAAATGTGTAGATTATTTATAGGCTAAAGAGCACCTACCCTAACAATCTTCCACTTGCACTTATAACTAATCATACATATGTCTAATCCTATATGCAACTACATGTTTGTCATGCTTTTATTGTAACAAAATTTTTTTTAGTGGGTAACCAAGTTGTCATTTGTATCAACCTTTATTATTTGTAAATCATGATGTTGAATAATTTCTCTAACAAGGTGGACTTGTCTAAGAATATGTTTGGACTTCTGTGATACCATAGCTCATTTACTTGAGCCATGACTCTATTGTTATTATACTAAATCTCAATCAGATGGATAATACTTGGGACTTTTTCAAGTTGGAAAATAAACTTCTTCATCCAATTTATTTTCTTTGTTGTTTCAACAAGGTTGATATTCTTAGATTCCATTGTAAATTAGCAATAATGCTCTTATAAAGTTTTTCAAGGGACTGCACCCCCATTTAGATAGAACATAAACCCTAATTAAGATTTGAATTCATCGTGATTAGTTTGTAAACTAGTCTAACTATATCTTCTCACAGTAAGCTTCCATTCTCCTTTATATATCAAGAACATATCTTTAGTCCTTCATAGGTACTTCAAGATGTTCTAAACAATAGTCTAATGCCCTTTGCCTAAATCTTATTGACATTTACTGCAAATGCTTAAATTGAATAAGACATTAAATGTCGTATATAAAATGACATGCATAATGGATCCTAAAGTAAATGTGTACAAGATCTAACTCATTCTTGCTCTCTTATTTTTTCTCTGGACGTACATCCTTACAGAAATATGCACCAGTGTTTATAGAGAAATATACATGATTTATTATAATAAATCTTTATACTAAAGATGTAGGCAACTTCTTTTAAGTCCTTTATAGAGAAATACTTGGTAACCAAGATTTTATCAATTTCAAGTTCAATATATCATTATCAAATGACCATCAACGTAGAAACCCTAGAAATGATATTATGATCCCACTTACCTTCTTATATACATATAGCTTATCTAGTTTTTTGAAAAATCCAAACTCTCATACAACTTCATCAAAATGAATATTCTAGCTGCTTGAAGCCTTCTTAAGTCTGTAAATAAACCTTTGCAATTCACACACCTTATTTGTTTGTCTATAAAAAATGAAACCATTAGGTTGTGCCATATATATATATATATATATATATATATATATATATATCATTTACAAGGTTACTATTCAGGAAGACATTCTTAACATTTATCTACTAGATTTCATAGTCATGGTATACCACTATAACAAGCATAATCCTAACAGACTTTAACATTACAATTGATGAAAAAGTTTTATCATAGTCAATGTCATATTTTTATGTGAAATCTTTAGCAACTAACTATGCTTTATAAGTATACATGTTACTTTCCATTTTGATTTTTCATTTGAAAACCTATTTACACCCTACAAGTAACCCTTTTAGATGGATCCACTAGATTCCAGGCTTCACTTTTGTACATAGAGTCTGTTTTATACTTCATGGCTTCAATCCATTTTTTAGATTTTGTATTTGCTATAGCCCCAACATCACTTAAAGTCTTATTGTCATAAAAGACTAATATGCTATTATATTGAGTTATGAGATAGTCAAATCTTTTAGGCTTGTGATGTATTTTGCTTAATCTTTTTAGTTGTTATGTACTTTGACGTTCAATCACTTGCAATGGAAAATCATCTTGTCTGATATATGCAATACCTTATAGTTGAGGAGCTTTAACTAGCTATATTTTCCTCCATTTTGTCTTTCTAAAAATAAACTCTTTTCCCAAAAAGACGACAATTTGAGTAACAAAAACTTTATGCTATTATAAATGGTAAAAATAATAACCCCTAGTTACCCTTAGGTATCCTATATCATTTTTCAGATTCAATGCTCAACTTTTTAAATGTCAATATCTTAATAGAAGCTTCACAAACACAAAGTCTAAGATATTTTATACTGGACTTTTGTCTAATCCATAACTCATATGGAGTTTTATCCAAAAATTTGAATGAGAGATTATTTAGTGTATATGTTGCTATTTATAGGGCTTAACCCTAAAATGACATGGGTAGATTAGAAAAACTCCTCATGAACTTGATTATATTCATTAAGGTTTTATTACTTCACTTAAATATACCGTTATATTCTTATGTAACAAGAATAGTGAGTTGAGACATTATTCCATGTTCTTTTAGGTTGTCTCCAAATTCAACAGTCAGTATTTCCCTCTTTTATCATTTTAGAGGATCTTAATACATTTATTGACTTGTTTCTCCATCTCGTTCTTGAATTTTTTGAACTCGTCAAAGCATTCAAATTTTTGTTTCATTAAAAACACCTAACAATGTCTACTAAAATCATTAATAAAAAACATTAATATGAACTTTATAGTTTTTTTTATAATTATTGATCATATAAAAACTCTGGTGATGATTATAATTAGTACATTATTAATTTCAATGATTATATTTTGCCCATATCTTGCTATTACTAAATTAATTGAGAATTAAATTTTCATAATTATTATTTTTTTATCATATTACAATGTTCTATTGTTATTTCAATAACAAGTAAATTAACTATGATTATAATAATAAAAATATTTAGTATTTTTTTGTAATTTTTAATGATAAAAAATTATTTTACAATGATAGAAATATCAATCATTCATAATATGTTCAATGATCAATAAATATAGTTAAAATAATGAAAATATCTATTTTTTTGATAATATATTTAATGACTGATAAAAACTAAAATAATAACAAAAATATTAATCACAATTATTATATCTAGTGACGGGTATATATAATTATAACGATGGTAGTATTCATCATTAATATTACGTTAATCATATTTAACGACTAGTAGATATTATTATAATGATAAAAATATTCGTTATTGATATTATATTTAATGACTTGTAAATATTATTATAATGATGAGAATAATTATCATTATTATTATTTTCAACAACTATAATCAATATTATAATAACTGAAATATTAATTGTTATTACTATTTTTAATAATAAAATTTATGTCTTTCACTATTTGTATTAATAACAAAACATTTTTTCTGTAGTTAATATTTTTAACAATGAATACTTTAATGATGATGACGATGAGACTTTTTTCATCGTTAAAATACTTTAACGATGAGAAATCCACTTTTAATAACTATTTTTCCTCTAATTAAAAGGTTGTTTTTGTTGTAGTGTCGTCTCAAGCTGATGTTTACAAAATGCAATTAAACTGTCTTTTAGAATAAAACTTATGCGCATGCTTCATGAAAATGCCCTTAGAATATAAAACCTATGCTCTGATACCACGTTGACAGAACCCATCCTAGCTTTTCCTATCCTATAAAATTTGAGCACTCCTATGAGACATAAAAGATTGAAACATGTCCTATAAAACTTGTTTAAAATAATAATAATTTCCTTCAAACCTCTTTAACAACACTAATTTATAAGACAAGAAGTCTAGGCCTTGCAATTTATCTAAATGGAATTTTCAAAAATAAAAATAAAATTTACATCCCTAATTCAGCAAAACAAACTGGAACAAGAGCATGTTGATTTTATTCTAAAAATTATAAAGGTAATTATGTTAGGTTTCAAGCCTTACAACATTCAAAAACACTTCTCAAGAAGGATTTACATTGTCACATGCAAAATGAGACACATACTGAAAGCAACCATGTCGTATGGCACAGCCTAAGCAAAATCACTAGTCGACACGGTTCTAAAGCCGTCCTGGAGGGGAAATTTTTGCAAAGGTCAGCAAAAAGACTTAACGAGTGGATGATTAATAAATCCTCTTGAATATTTGAAAACATATCAGTATGGTAATATATAACATTCCATAATATATTATCCATACCAAAAATTGTTCTATTTCTTGTATATGAAATAAAACACTGAATTTTGAAATCATTACAACTAAAACAAAATCATATATTGCTAATAACTATAATTTATTAGAAGCATCATAATTGTACTAAATATTTGGGAACTTCTCAATGAACATAAAGAATATAACAATTTTCAATTTATTTAAAGATGTTGAAATCTCAACTGAACCAAGTTTATAGATACTTTTAGCTTTTTGAATTTGATAACATACTTATAACAACAAAAATATCAATGGTTTCTATTCGTACTAAAAATTATAATAAAAAAAAAATTATGAAACAAATGTCATATGTGTAATGTGATATACTTAATTCAGAAAATATAATGTCTAAAATAGAAGACTTGACTGTTAACAAAACATATAAAATTTTTATTTAATTAATTTTGTTAACATCTTATTAGAAAAATTACCTAAATCATTCACCACCACTAGTACTCTAGAGACCAGTGCTCTGGAGAAAATCTATCACGCCTTGGTGAGCATCCCATACACAGGTAGAGTTGGAGAGAACACTCACATATTAAGGTAGAGTACTTGAATGTGTAATACCAAATGCAAATCATCTCTCAAGTAGAGTACTTGAATTCGTCATATCTAACATGAATCGTTACTCAGGAAAATCCTCAACTTTATTATACCAGATGTGAAACATTGTTTAGGTAAAACACCCAAATCTATTATACTTGATGTCAAACATTTTTCAAGCAAAACACTCAAATATGTCATACCTGGTGTGAATCGTCACTCAGGCAGAGCACTCAAATATGTCATACTCAACGTGAAACATTGCTCAAGCAGAACACTAATGAATGTTTTTTTAATAAAAAAACACATATGAACTATATCACTTATACATATATTTCTAGGTACAACCCTTCAGCTCCCTTGCATGAACTTTCCAATGTTCATTCACCCTATTCATTAATGCCATACTCTTATCACAACATCTTAACATGTAAGCTTATAAATTAATCAGCACTACAGTCATACCAGACATTCAATCAACGTCTGGTACCACCATAACTACACACCTCACTAAATTAAGCTATATTCAACTCTTCAAGCACACAATATAAAATTAAGCAACATTTAGAAATACAACATTACATAATGTGTGCATAAAATACACATAAATTTAGGGTAAAAATATATTAAATAGAAATAAAATTTGATAAAAACATAAATAAATTCTTGAAAATTACTGAAATTCCATATGAAAATTTTCACTAACTTCCAAATTGTATTTTGCAAGATTATATGTAAAAATAGGTTAAAACAAGGAATTAATGCAAGATATTTCAGACATATTGGAAATATGGTTTCATTTATGATCATAAAGTCAAGAACAAATTTGGAAATTTAAAAATGCAAGTTGGCGTGTCTAGTTGCCAACGATATAAAAAGAGACATGCTATCACTCCGAAAAAGAGGATTCTTTTTCATCCTTCTTTTAACGGCAAACTCGAGATATAGAATTAGAGAGAAAATAGCCAAACACTATAGAATTCTTATTCAAGAATTACTAAGATCCAGATCTAAAGTTGAATCTTTAGGATTTGCTCATATTCAAGGAAAAAGATACATAAGTGCTAGAATTCAGGCTATCTTATTTCCATCATTTTATTTTCTGATCTATTCTAAGCATGTTTTTTATTTCAAAAATTGAATTTGACGAACCATAATTTGACTATGAGTGGCTAAAATTTTAGCTAGGGATTGAGATGAATGTGACTGATTTCTATAAATTGATGAATGCTTATTGATCCAGTGACAGAGTTCTTAAAGCATACCTGTGTAAACGCCTAACACTTTAACTCGATAAGTAGGTTGTTTCATGATATGAGAGATGTATATTGGTTCATGCATTTACTGGACCTGGAAATTTTGATTTAGATATAATGAAAGTTCCTTGTGAAGAAATTGATGTTCATAAGACCTAATGAGTTTGGATTAACTTTTCACCACAAGAGTTGGATAAACTTTAATCTTTACATACTTGATCAACCTTGAGAGAAGCATTAAGTAAAATAGGACCGTTAACCATTAAAACTTTATCGGAGAATGAAATCATAACTGAAGATCCTAAAAGCAAGAATGGATTCTCAACTTAAATTTACAAATTGAAATTTCTAGTTCTAGGTCTGAATTTGTTAGTTATTGCATTGCATTCTGTTACAAGTTCAATAACTGTTCTTAATTTAAAAGTACAAAAATTTTCAGGACTTGATTAGCACATTATTGGTTTTATCAAATTAAATTGTCATTTTCAATTATAGTAATAAAGAATGTTTATAGTCATATTAACATTATGCATATAGAACAAAAATTGAATTACATTATGAACAAGGCTTATTAGCACCCAATCTTTGAGGATAATATCTTAACTTTATGGTTTGATTTGTATACTTACGAGCTTTAAGAAGTATATGCAACAATTTTTTGGCGTCATCTTTTGGGATTGGAGTTTGTTGATAAGTAATGTAGATTGTAATTTTAAATTTTGGTATAACAGTTTGGATATTATATTTTGAGCAGTTTAATTGTTTTCTTACTTTTCCCTATTTTCAAGAGTAATTAGGGCACGACTGAATCTCAAAGCTCAAAATTAGTAGATTTTAATCTTGAAATTGGAAGAACGTTAGGCAGAATTAGGTAATAGGAAAGAGAAGTAGCAAAGCAAGAAATGGCTGAACAAATAAATTTATCTGAGACCACCTAGAGATTTCACTTTTCCTACAGCTCAACATTCACTATTAAGTATGGTTTGACTAATAGTTACAACTAAAAATTTTAAAATTAAGCCAACCATTATAATATGATCGATAATTATTTTCGTCCTTATAATAATATCTACTAATCACTAAACATAATATTAATGATGAATATTTTCGTTATTATAATAATATCTACTAGTTTTTAAATATAACTAAACATAATATTAACAATGAATATTACTATCATTATAATCATATTTATCCGTCACTAAATATAATAATAACGATTAATTTTTCTGTCATTATTTCAATTTTTACTATTTACCAAATATATTATCAATAATGAATATCCCCATCATTTTATCTATATTTACTAGTCATTAAATATATTATAAATGATGGATATTCCTGTCATTATAGGATAATTTTTTTGTTATTAAAAATTACAAAAACAATAAATATTTTTGTCACTATAATTATATTTAATTTACTTGTCATTGAAATAACAATACAGTTTTGTAACATGGTAAAAATGCTAATAATTATGGAAATTTAATTCTCAGTTAATTTAGTAAAAACAAGATGTATGTAAAATATAATCATCAAAATTAATAATGCACTAATTATAATCATCATAAGAGCTTTCATATGATCAACATTGATAAAAAAACTATGAGGTTCATATTATCTTATATGGTTACAAGTCTTACAAGAATTCATATATTGGTCAAAACCAATACGAAGTGTTCCTCGCTTAACTTGTATATTCAAGTACCTATAACTTGTGAAAAAAAATGTCGAATTAAAATATGCATAACATGTATATACATTCAAACATGTCTCCTTTTTTATAATGCAAACTAATTATCAAGCAAAGAAAAACAAGTCAACCAAACTTCTATACAAACATGTAAACAAGAAAGGCAAACTACAAAAAATAAAACATATGATAGAAATAGTAGAGCTTCAATTTAGTTTAAATTCCTAATTAGATTTAGGTAAGATGTAAAACTACAACAATCCTAATTAAGACTTCTCTAATGAAGTTGCTCTATGGTTGAAAGAAAATTACCCATGTGACTACCGATTGGCATTGACTTGGTGATATCTTCTCCACTTGCCTTCTTCCTATCAAAAGCTCAAGCAATACAACTCCTAAGGCATATACATCATTCTTATCAGTTAGATTACTTGAAAAAGTAATAATCACGTTAGTCTTTCATACAAGAATTATATAGATATATATTAAGGCACAGATGGAATATGTCTTAAGAACACTCATGACCATTCAATTTCAGCATAAGGAAAAAGGAAGAAGTCACATGTTATTATAACTTTATGACAAGGAAAAAAGGAGGCCATGGCTACAATCAAAAGACTACTTCCTCACCTTTCCGTAAATTACATTTAATGCTAGTTCATCAATAAATGATACCATTACAAGGATAGCTACCTTATCCAAGAGCTTTGATATAATCTTATATAACATTGACTACCTTCATAATCTAAAGAGGCTCTAATGGCGCCAACACCATAATTACATAGTTTTCATAATCGCAACAATCAATTCAAGACAATTTTTGAATAATTACCAATCATAATGTCTCGATAAAGATACAATAGTTTTTCCATGTATAGGTTGAAGGCTTATACACTAGCAATCTTGTAGGCCAATGAAGTAACATGAAACTATGGAAAAAAAATTAGGGTGTCTTCAGAACTAGTAATGAAAACAGAGAGCACATTTTAATATACTGGAAATTAGGAGCATAAACAACTAAAAGAGATTCAACTAAAAACTGAAGGAAACAGTATCCTTATTCAAGTATATATTATCATGTCAAAACCAGGAACTTGGTGCTAGCATATATTAGATATCATTATAAAAGGCCTTTCAGTTCAAACAGCCAAGCAATGAGACAAAATTAAATTTCTATGGTTTGATAAAAGAGGGGAAGGGTACAAATATGAGCTAAATATCATTCCATAACAAGTGATTGATCCAAATGTAAGCTTTACATAAACTTCGTATGCACCCAATTTTCAAGATTCCAATATAATAGTTACCTTTGCATTAAAGCTGGAGTCAAGAAGAATGTTAGACGATTTCAAATCTCAGTGGACTACTGGAAGGTTATAGTGCTCATGAAGATATTCCAGTCCTCTAGCATTCAGTACAATAATGAGCCTGGTCAGGAACTGATGTGCTACATCAACAACAATTTTCATCCGCAGATGCCATGTCAGGTGAGATCCATGAGTAGGTCCTGTGATGTTAATCGAAAAAAAATAAAACAAAATTTTAGAAAGAAGAATCCTCTGTCATCTATGCCTAGTTACTTAAAAATTAAGGAGAAGTTTATACCATGCAGTTAGGTCTCCAAAGAGCCATTTTGCATCATTTCACATATAAGAAACCTTGTTTCATTATAAATGCAGTAACCTAAAAAAGAAATAATATTCTGATGGCAGATTTTGGTTAACCGGTTCAGTTCATTCTACAGAAAAAAGCCATTAGAAAGAATGAATTCACGAAAATAAATTTACTAATCAATCTAAGAAAAAAGAAAAATAACCTCAAATTCTCTTTTAGCATCCTACCCTCTATCATCCATTCTTTTCACTGCAGCAAGGAATTTTTCATTGAAACAAGCTTTATAGACACACCCACGACCTCTCTCACTTAGGACATTATTTTCCTAGAAATTGTTTGTGGCAACTTCCAAATACTGAAACTTAGTGACAGCAACTGAATCCTTCTTGCCAGCCTTTCTTAAGGAATTGAAATGTTTCATAATTGGGTTAAACGAAAGTCGTCTGCCAGAATCTTCATATTGTAATAGGTATGGAAGAAAAGATAAACATAACATGAACATTAACAGACAGCAAATTGGTCTAGACAACTAACATAAGACCAAAAGCAAATGCTATTTCATGAAATAGAAGGATACCAAAGTTCTTTTGGTTTTTCCATTGGAATTCTTCAACTTTTTCAATCCATAGATTCAAAAGCACAAAAAGAACAGTAATAGAACACCAAGAAAAGCATAAAAACTGAATATGTAAAAGAAAATAAAAGATCAGCAAGTAAAAAGATAGTTAATGTTTACAATTAGTTAGTAGCCTTAGGAACAAAGGAGAAAAACTTCCAAATTAATTTAACAAAAAATGAACGCATCATAAACACACATAACCTAGATATAAAAATATGCCTAGTTCAGGTCAAAGCGAGTCATTTCCTCTTACATTTATGCTATAATCAGAACCTCTCCAATCAATAAGTCTAATTTAGGTCAAAACGATCGTAATATTTTATGGTTACACGAATATCCAAAATCAATTGACATCCTATCCAAAAGTACGTTTATAGAAACATTAAAATCCCTTAAGTACGCAATAGATGCACAAGCAGAAACTCCATCAATTTATGCAACCATTAATTCAAAAAATAAAATAATATAGATTTCAAACTTCAGAGAAATGATCAAACCCGTAAATACGTGAACGCCACCGAGATTCCAAGTAACGATCTATAGGTACAAAGACAATAAAACATAGCCACAATTTAAGAACAAAATACGATTAAAAACAACAAATAGCTAAATCGAAAGTAAAACTTGAGAAAGAATAGTAAGCATGATGGAAACTTACAATTAGTTGTGCTATGTGTGGTATATTGATTGGATTAATGAAGCTAGTTCTTCTTCAAGGCGCGAAAATTGGTTTCGGTAGTTGGTCGGTGAAATGCAAAAGCAAGGAGATAAAAGTTTAAAAATGGAGAGTAGACAAAGTGTTTGATGAAATACCTAAAAAGAGTCTTCAACAACAATGTCAAGGGAAGAATGCTTGTCTTCAACAGCAGATTTAATGCTAAAAAATTGGGAAGTGAAAAATGGAAGGACGCGCTAACAAAATAAGAAGTGCAGAATACAGGGAAGGGCGGTTTAAATATGTATTTAGGGCTGGTAATTAAAACAAAAAAATAAGTTAATAAAAATTAAAAAATAATTAAAATTTTGAATAAATATATATATATATATATATATATATATATCAGCAAATTGGCTGGCAAAAACATGTAAACTGACATAACTTGTAAGCATAACAAGTCACATCAGATTTGACTTAACACGACTTATTTCTATATTTAAATTTAAAAAATTACTTAATATAACCTAAACTGAATTGTGAATCACGTTCGAATTAAATAGAATCATCATGAGTCTAATCCAACTAACCTATCTCAATTTTGAGTTCGATTTGGTGTCATGATTCAAACTCAACTTAAATTCGAATCAAATCAAATTAAATTGAATCAATTTTTTAAATTGAATTAGTCTGGTTTGGGTTCATCCCTACCAATAACGATTAACTTGTAATTTTTGTATAAGAAATTTATAAGTTTTGTATTAAAAATATAAATTTATTTTTTTAACGAAAATATAAATAATTGATTACTAAAATCATAAAATTTATACTTATAACGACTAAATATTTATATTCTCATTATTTTTTTTTCATTAAAGTTTATATCTTTTGTAGTGTCTTGAAAAGGTCAAACCTTCATTATTATATACAATTGAAATAGATATTAGAAAAATCTAAGAAAAATTGCATTACGAACCCATAATAATTAATAGCTAAAATATTATTTTCTTGCTAAGAAGCTTAAGTATTTATATACTAAGAGTACCCATATAAGATTATATTGCAACCTCCATCACTAAAAATCCATAAGGAGCATACTTTATACATTTGTTATGTCATCTTATTATAACTTTCTACTTAAAATGTCAATCTTAGTAATTATTGAAAAATATAAACAAACTTAAAAAGAACTTTTTGTTTAAAACATAAATCTTGATAACTCTTGGAAATCATAAAGAAAACTTAAAATAATTTAACTTTTGATAACTATTGGAAAACTTAAAGTAACTTAAACTTTTGAAAATTGTTGGAAAATATAAATCAACTTAAAATAATCTTAAACTCTTGTTTTTTCTTTCTCTTAACTAGGGATATTAATGTGATTCGTCTCTTGGGGAATACTTAAACTTACCTTATGAGAGATATCTCACAAGATCGAAGCAACATTCAAATTATGTCACATTGATACAAGGCTTTTAACTAAGAAAAATTTAAACTTTTTTTTTCTTTTTTGCATTCTCATCTCACTTAAGAATTTATGTAAAACCTAAAGCATATTCATTAGCAATTAGCTTGAAGCTTAAGGAAACTAAGTATATAAGTCATGTAAAGCATAAATATCAAGTTTATAAATTTGGATAAAACATCAATCTTATTTCTTCTTCAAAGCACTTAACAACCTTCATACTTAAAACATAAAACACTTCTCTTAAAACATTTAACATGGATATTATAAAAGTTAAAAATAGAAAACCACGTGAAGTATAAATCTCAACTGTATAAATCATATAAATGTGAATCTCATTTATATAAGTTTTGTAAAACACAAAATTTATATGCATAAATCATGAAAAATATAGATCTTATTTCTCTCTCAAGAGTTGTAATAATGTACATGCAACATTTCAAACCCAACAAGATTATCCGTGATGATAAAAAATTTAAAGATTGATTCAAAATTTTTAAAATATCAAACAAGGATAGACGAATAAAACCTATGAGTCATGAAATAATAATCCACCCAAAATTTACAAATCAACTTATAAAATCCCAACCAAAGAACCTAAGCCACCTAACAAATAAAAAAATTATTGATAATAAATAATAATAAAATTTTAAAAACAAAAAGAGAAAACCTAAAAAACCAAAACCCAAGCCCAAAAGAAAAGAAAGCACATAAAAATGAAAAAAGATAAATAAATAAAGCCCAAGGGAGAAGTGAGAAGAGCAGCGGCCCAAGGAGTCCAGGGAGAAGCCCAGGGCGCAGGCCCCCAGACTGTACACAGTGCGCGCGTGGATCTTACGAGCCCGCTGAGGCGCTGAGCAGCTTTCTCTACGCTCGTGTTCTGCACGCTTGCGGATTATCCCTTGCAAGCCGATCTCCTTTCTCTCTCTCTCTCTCTCCCTTGCCGCGTCAGCTTTCCCTTCTGCCGCCTGCCAGTTTAATTTTCCGCGAAAACTTATCCAGCTTTCTGATTTCCTTTCTCCAGTGGCTTGTCCCTTCTTTTGTTCATAGCTGAATCAGGGGAATTAAATTTCCCCTCATGGCTCGATCAAGCGAATTTAATTCTCTTGATCTTAGTTCCAGAGGCTTATAAAAATTAGAAAAAATAACAAGGAGAGGCCGTGAGATAGAGGATTTGGCGAAAAAACTGGATAAAAAAATCGAAAAAGAGCAAAGAGGATTTGAAAAAAAAAAAAAAAGGAGAGAAAAGGTAGAGAGGAGCCACGGGAGGTAAAAACACCATTTTATTTTTTAGTAATCATTTTTTTTAGACTGTCATAAGAACAAAAAAAGAAATTAAATCACAAAGTCGAAACCAAAGCAAACATTTCACCCTTGGTCTAACGAAGTTTTGAGACTGTCAAAAAATATATTTTTTGAGGGAATTTAATTTATAATTGTTTGTTTTTCTATTATCATTTTATTGTTATTATGTTTTCATGCATTGTGTTATGTTGCGTATATCGATTTTTCATTCAAGTTTTATGTCTATGTCATGATTAATAATTGATTGAATATTTTGTGCATATATTTTGAATAAATTTGCTTCTATCATGATACCTGATAATGGTGTTGGAGACATAAAATTTGTTTGATTCAATTTTGTTTTTTGATTTTTAATTTTTTTATTCTAGTTTTATTTGTCTGTATGTATATGTTAACATATTACATGTTTATATGTGTACTTAATATATTATTTATACATTCTGTGCATTTTTGTTCTCTGTGTTTGCATGCATATAGGATAAATATATTATTTGTATATATGTGTATGTTATATATTCTGCCTGGGTGTGAATTAAAGATTACTATTACATTACCATCATAGACTGAATAAACTCTGATTGAATTGATGTAATGAATTAATAATGGCGTCTTACCGTGTTTGAATAAATGTTATGATAAATGATAAAATTATATGGAAATTCGACTGATGGAGGAAATGTGTATTGATGGAGGAGTTATGAATTATATATGTACATATATTGTTGTTTCCTTCTTTTGAATGCATGTTTTTTTCCTTTTTTCTTACGTGAGCAATGCCCGAGCGAGTCATGGAAAAAGCGAGCATTAATGGGGCGTGAAACATATCTATAAATATAAAATATTATTATTATATATATACGGCTTGTTTTTGCAGGATTGTTTTAACTTTTTATTATTGTTTTAACTTGTTTAGATTAAATTTAATGTATAAAGGTATATGTACGATAAGTTGTAATTTTTATTTTTATAATTTTTATCATGAATTTTTAATTTATTACTTTTATGTGATGTTTTTTGAACAAATTAAGCATAGAAGAGAAATCGATCAAGAGCGTAATGTATGCGGATTCAATTTTTTTTATTTGTTAAATTTGTGATAACAAATTTTATTTTGTAGGGTTTATTGTTTAGGAGAAGATATTTGTATAGGGGTGTATATGCAAAGAGGATATAATTTTTTTTTTATTTTTTTGCCTTAATTTTTATTTTTATTTTTTGTTTTTATGTTTTTTTTTTCTTGAATGTTTTATTACTTTGAATGAATAATTCATATGCATCGCATGATAAAAATGAAACTTAATTAAATTTAAAGATGTGTTTAACGAACAAACCATAATAGTAAATGTTACTTTTGGGTCAGATAACATAGATGCTTAAAATTTTCCTATTGTCGTACCTAACATTCCAAATTCACTTATTGGACAGTTTGAGGAATGATTAAGTTTTCTGGAAAGGATCTGTAAATCATTTGTCCTTATCGACATATATTTTTTCGAAACAACCCTCAAGTGGTGACTCCATAATAAATTACAAACTCATTATACACTCCTCTTGATGATGTTTATGATGATTAAACAAGAGTGATAAATCTGTTTTAACTCAGTGCAACAAAACTCGATGCCACAAATAAACATTTGTTTAGTTTTCATTGGTTTATATTAAAATAGCATTTGATCTCATATTCACATAAATAAATAATAAAAATACTTACTAGAGATGCAAATCATGATCTTATATACAATGCTTCCTCTTTTGAATCATGCCTTACTTTTTCCCTTACATAAATAATAAACATCATATACACACTCATTCTTCTTTTTATTTCCGATGAAATTCTTATTTTCTTGTATGTTATGGGAATGAGATTATTATAAAATGTTATTTGATGAATTCTAAACTATGAAACTCTAATTTTATTAAAATTCTAATTTAGCCCAAATTACCATTTGAACGACCAATTCATCTTAAATAAAATCTACTAATTTAGCTGAAGAACATTACTAATTTAATTTAGGTAACCACCAATTTAACTCAATTAATTTACTGCACTAAGCTACTCAACCAATTTATTCACCCAAACAAGCGTGCCTTGTATAATATTTATCTTGCCTATTGAGTGTCAGCACACAAATTAATCCATACATAACTGATATGTTGTAGCCACATCATGTGCATTTAATTTTCTGCACAAAAGCATGAAAGTCACTAAATCCTTAATTTGCTACAACCAAACATGCCTTCAAATTTCTACAGACAAACCATCCTTGTGTTCTTTCTTCACAATTTGGCATGTACCTCTAACGCGTGAACTTAGCGTTCTTTTTACAAAAGAACTATGATTTACTGCATACTCAACATCACGTGCACTTCTTCTTCACCAAAGTCTTAATTCAATTAATACACAACTCCAAAATGCAATAGAACTAAAGCAAACAAATCTAATGTTTACGCATGCACGACTCATTTCTGCACATTTAGCTAACTTTGACCAGCTCATTATTGCTATAATCTTGTCCTTTTTTGGCCAAGGTCTATCCAAACTACTCTCTTCATGTCATACTACTACTATAAAATATTTATCAAAAACCTTAAAAGTCAATACATATCATTACTTAAACTAGTATTATTCATCAATTTTGTCAAGAATAGTGCTTCACCATTCTACGCATTTGGCCAACTTTAGCCATCTAGATCTTGCTAGAATCTTAATCCTTTTCTGGTCAAGATTGGTCTTAAGTAATTTTCACAAATTATCACTCATGCCTAGGTCAAAAATCAACGTCCAATAATTTAATTTTTGCATGAAAAACTAACCTAAATACAATTTGTCAATCAACCTTGGTTTGTCAAAGTTCAATTTAATTTCATCAAATTCTTCATTTCTCAGCTTAATCACTTCACTTAATCATCATATCCTCTTCATTAATCATCATAAAATATTCTTAAAATATTATTGAATCTAACTTCATACCAAACACATGCAATGTTTTTACATATCTATCACATGTCTCTACAATCATATAATTATATTTAAGCAATTATAATCATCAATTTATACTTGAAATCAATTTATAATCATGAATTAATATTACAGCAACTAAAATCTAGCTCAAATTAACTTAATTTGAATATATACATAAACATAATTGATTTTTTCATTTTCTTAAAATTTAACTTCGATTCAATTCAAAATCGTGTTTAATCTTCATCGTCATATAATTATCTTTGACCCATCAGTTTAGCATGATTATACAGTTTGAGAATGCATTAAACTTCAAATCGTAAATTAGTAGTATTCTATTTGCCTTGCAAAATTGGTGAACAAACTCTCTTTCTCTTACTTGAACTCCAGCGAATTAGTGGCAATCAACAATGATAATAGTGCTCTCAACTATTTGACATTTTATCTCTAGAATGATCAAAGTTTTGCTTACTAAAAATTATCCCAAAACACAAATAAATCTAGTTTATATAGGCACATGAAAACACAAAATTTATAATTTTTTTTCTCCTTTTTTTCTCTCTTTTTCTTCTTTTCTCCCGTCTCTTTTTCATTCTCTCCACGACCTTTCTCATTTTCTCCTCCCTTTCTTTCTTTAATTTTAGATCTTTCTTTCTCTCTTTTATTTTTCCTTTTTTGCCAAAATGACTTTTTGATCCTTCATATCATTTCTACAAAATTTTCAACCTTTCTAAGCTATTTAAAAGCAACTACCTAAAATTATAAGAATGACTTGTTAGAATTGTAATTTGCAAATTAAGGTTAATTTTAATATTCTTATAAGGGTAAATTGGTCTAACACTTTATAAGGGCATAATTGTCTTTTTGACAATTAGTATAAAAGACCAACTTTGTGTGTGATGGAAATACATGTACATACAAGCATTCAAAAACACAGAAAATTGATTCTCAAAATTCACTGAATTCAGAACCCGTCCCATCAAAGGTTTCAGTATGTATTTTGGAAGCACTGGATTTCAACATTGACGAGGATGATCTTCTTGGCGAAGAATTACAGCAACTTGTTTCCAAATTGAAGAAATTAACCATGGTAGGAGGTACGCTTCTGATTCTGAAATCTGTAAAATTTATTTTGTTATCATAGGATAACATGCTTGTTAGATGACTTACATTTGGTATCAAAGCCATAGTTTCCTGTCTGGATTTAATTTCTGCCTAATTTTTGATTTGGAGAAATTAGGATTCTTGAGATGAAATTGGGGCTTTTGTACTTTTTGATGTTATTGAATGAAACTGATGCTATATAAGTGAAATTCAACATCAAATTAGTGTGATTGTGAAAAATTTTTGGTTTTCGAGCACGAATTGAACCCGAATTTGATATGTTTCTGTTCTGACCACAGTAAACGACGGCTTGAACGGTGGTGTTGGGAAATTTTGGCTATTGGGTTTTATTTACGAGCTTATTTGCGTTATTTCCCCTCAACCAATTGCCGAAATTGTGGTCGGAATATGGTGCAATTTTGGCTAAAATTCCAATTTTGGTTACTGGGTTTTTAACCCGTTTTGTTTGACCCGGTTCATTATTTTGAATACTTGACTTTTGCGTGCCTGAACTACTGCCATTTGAATTTTAAAACGTTACAACTGTTTTGGTGAATGAATGCTAGCGGCTGAAGTTTTAAACGTATAATTTTTTTTTAATAAAACTGGCTGCTGCATTTTTTAAATTGTCTGCAACTGCTGCATTGCAATTAAAGGCTGCAGTAATTTTGCATGTGCTTAATTGGAATATAAAGCGACAGTGGAATAGTTTTAATAGAATATTATATTTTATTATAATTAAAATTTATTTTTGAATTATTTTATTTGGGTGAGTTGATTGGTAGAGTTGAGTGAGTTAAAACGCCAAGTTGACTCGGTGAGTTAACTCCATGCAAGTGCTGACCCATTGGGCCGAATCGGGTCAGCCCAACCAAGCTTTCGAGTCAAATCAGGTCAACCCAACACAGTCAAATCAGGTCAACCTAAACCGGTGACCTTAGGTCTAACTATTGACCGGTCAATGCTTGACCATTGACCGGTCAACATTTTGATTGTTGACCGTTGACCGGGAAGGGAAAACGTGTGCACGCGCGTGACCGACGTGTGAAGGCATGCGTGCTTCTTTTGGTGGCACGTGAAAGCATGTGCACCTCTTTAGCAGTGTGTTTTTGCTTCTGAATATTAAATTTCATGTTTTTTTATGGGTTCATATGTTAAAACATGCTCATATTTGTTGGTTTTTCACATTTATGCTGTTTATCGGTGTATATTTTGATGATTTAGAGTAGCCACAACATCTTTATTATTGAAATATATGCATTATGTTTGTGATGACATCGAAATTCTAATTAAGCGTGTTAATACAATGTTTTACCCACAGGGAACATTGTATTTCATGATTAATTAGGGTGAAATATAAATTAATTTTATTCCTTGATTAGCCCACAAACATTAATGAATATTATTAATTTATACTTTCATCAATTACTGTTAAGAATTATTATATGTAATGTCTTTGCCCACAGGGAGATATTATGATATGCGATTCTTGTTTAATTCAGATTAATTTGCATTGGTAGATTAATCATTAATGTTGATGGGATATGCCTTTTATTAATTGTAAGCATGTTTGCGTTTTTAAATTATAGCTGAGCAACATGTTATGTATATGACTGATGATGTTCTAATATTAAATGGTGATAATTATACTGCATAGAAAGAGCAAGTCTTACTGTATTTGGGGTGTATAGATCTTGATTATGCACTTCGTATGGATGAGCCACCTGCACTATTAAATGCTAGTAGTGAGACTCAAGTTAAATTATACGAACGATGGGAGCGATCCAACCGGTTGAGCATGATGTTTATCAAATCTTACATTACGGCTAGCATCCATGGTTCGATTTCGAAATGTGAGAATGTCAAGGAGCTGATGAATGCTATTAAAGCTCAATTCTTAACATCTGACAAGGCATTAGGTTCTACCCTTATCAGTAAACTTACTTTTCTGAAACTCACAGGCATTAAGGGCGTTCGTGAGCATATCATGTAGCTGAGGGACATATTTAACAAGCTAAAGTCTTTAAAGATGGAAATTACCGATGACATCCAGGTGCATTATATCCTTAACTCTTTGCCTCATCAGTATAACCTATTTAAGATCTCTTATAATACACATAAAGATAAATGATCTGTTAATGAGTTGTTAATCAGGTGTGTTCAAGAGGAGGGGAGGCTCTTACAGGAGGAGAGTGAGGCTATGTATTTGACAACTAGATCAAGTAAAACATCTTCGAGCAAGAAAACTAAAGGGAAAGTGAAGATGCATGCGCCTACTATTGTTATTAAAAAGGATGGTTTGTGTTGTTTCTTCTGTAAAAAGAAAGGACATGTGAGGAAGGACTGTCCTAAAAGACAGGTTTGGCTCGAAAAGAAAGGTAATCTTCAATCTTTGGTCTGTTATGAATCTAATATCTGTATTTCTCATAATGATTGGTGGATTGATTTTGATTCAACAATCCATGTTACGAATAACTTGCAAGGTTTTCTAAACCAAAGAAAACCATTAGAAAGTGAAAACTGCATCTATTCTGGAAATCAGATGCCTTCACGAGTTGAAGCTATTGGAACATGTAGATTGATTCTAGATACTGGAAATGATTTGATTTTAGATATAACATTTTAGATTCCTAGTTTTTCTAGGAATTTGATATCTGTTTCACGACTTATACCTTTTGGATATACCTTTAACTTTTTGGGGAATTCTATGAAATTGTTTAAGAATTCTAATGTTATTGGTTGTGGTACACTATGTGATGGTCTGTTTAAATTACATTTGAGTAATATTCCATATAGTTTGGCAGCTTCACATGAATCGGCTGGTATTAAACTTTGTGTCATAAATGAGAATTCGTCACTCTTATGACATAAGAGATTGGGTCATATCTCCATTGATAGAATTAAGAGATTGGTAAATTTAGATATCCTGGAAAATCTTGACTTTACTGATTTCAATAATTGTATAGACTGTATTAAAGGTAAGCAAACTAACAAGTTAAAGAAAAATGCCAATATGAGTAGTGAGATATTGGAAATCATACATACTAATACCTGTTGCCCTGATTTGAGTTCTATAGGTCAAAAATATTTCATCACATTTATTGATGGTCACACTAGATTTATGTATCTCTATATGCTTTATAACAAGGACAAAACGTTGGATGCTTCTAAAATATATAAAGCAGAAGTAGAGAAACAATGTGATAAACAAATAAAGATAGTGAGATCTGATCATGGTGGTGAATATTATGGTAGATACACGGGTTCTAGACAAGCATTTGGTCTATTTGTGAATTTTTCTCAGGAGTAAGGTATTATTGCCCAATATACCTTGCTTGACACACCATCACAAAACGGTGTTACAAAAAGAAGAAATAAGACATTGTTGGATATGGTAAGAAACGTGCTGAGTAACTCTAGATTACCTTACTTTCTATGGCCTGAAGCTCTTAAAACAACAACATATATTTTAAACAGAGTTCCAACCAATGTTGTTCCCAAAACGCCATTTGAGTTATGGAAAGGTTGGAGACTGAGTTTAAAACATTTACGTATTTGGGGTTACCCCGTTGAGGTCAGAGTTTATAATCTGCATGAGAGAAAATTAGATCCAAGAACAATAAGCGCATTTTTCATTAGATATACTGAGAAATCCAAGGGATACAGGTTTTATTGTCCAAACCATTCTAGTAAGATTATCGAATCGAGGAATGCAAAATTTTTAGAGAATGACGTGGTTAGTGGGAATGATCGACTTAGGGACTTGATCCCTGAGGATTTTGATCAAACCAAGGACACAATACCTGATACAGGTGCTCCCTTATCAAGTAGGTTGTTGGTTGTTCGTCTTACAAGGATGAACATAGAGGAACCAATTATACCTGAGCCACATTTTCCTGAAATAACTTTAGAAAATCATGGTGAAAATCCCTTTCAAAAGGATCCACCTATTGAGCAACAAACTCAATCAGAGGCTGTTGAACCAACTTTAAGGAGATCTATGATAAGTGTTAATTGCATGTAGAATTTCGTGATCCATTTATAGAGTTTTAAGGGTGATTTGACCATTTTACCCTTATTATGTGTATGTTTGGGGATCACGTGTTTTTATTTTTTGTTTTGCAGGAAATGTTGATTTTGATGTGATTTCAATGGAAATCAAGCCAAAAAGACACTTATGAAGGACTACCCGGAGGTTTGATTTTAGTCTAAAGAAGAATGAGCAATTAGAGCAAAAGGGGAAAAGAGAGTATTGCATGCCACAGGAAAAAAACAAGGATTTTCAATATGTTTGAGTTCTTTAATGAAAATATAGACATCTCAAGCTTTTCAAAAAGCTATTATGGGAAAAAATCCGAGTTCGTTTGGACCCTCAAACATTGCCGCAAATTCAGATATTCTTGGTGAAATTCTGTGTCTGACCATGAAACACTAAAATAGTCATAACTTGAGATTCTGAAGTCCAAATGAGGTGATTCAAAATTCAAATGAAACTAGACATCTAGGGCTACAATTTGATGAATACCAAAATTTCAGATTCTAGAAGCTACATGCCACGATATCATGCTGCAACATAGGGTAGTGTATGAGGCACATAAAAATTCCAGAATCTGCATGCTGCAGCATTAAGCCGCAACATGCAGTCCAGAATCTTCATGTCGTAGCATGATGCCACGACATGACCCAACAACAGTAGCCAGAACCTTCATGCAGTAGCATGAGGCTGCAACATAGGCAAAGTTTTGCCGAATTTCACTAGGAGTGAAATTCTTCCCTAACTTTAAGTATATATAATACTTTGTAATTTTATAATAAGAGAGGGCTGTCCTAGGAGAGTTTTGAGGAGATTCTTCACACACTTTTTAGATATTCAATATTTTATTTTGGAGATTCAATCAAAAGCTTTTCGGATTGCAATTGTGAGAATATTTTTCATCAACTTCAATAAGAGATTCAACACTTCATCTGGTTTTGTTCTTATTTCTCCATTATGCTTATGCTTTGTTTGAATCTCATTACTTATTTGTGTTCAATGATGAATTAAAAAATTCTTGCTAAGATTAGGGCTAGCTAATTCATGAATGTGTAGTGTTTTTCGAATTTAAATTACAAGCATGCTATTTCATGTGAGTTTGCATTCTGAACTTCATGTCTATTAAAAACTTGACCACTTTTTAATAAGATTTATGTTGTGTGATTGAGACCGAGAGGTGATATTGCAAAAAAGCAGCTAGAACACAAACCATGGATTAATTAAATATAGAGATATATTTAATAATACATGCAATAGTCATAGGCACAATAGGCTTGTGCTGAAAGCTAGTGGATTCTATAGAACTTAATGCATTTTCATCTACTTTAACCTAGATATAGATATTTAGGTTATTAGATTGTTAAATAGGATTAATATTGCTGGAGGAAGAATGTTGATCAATTTAGGGATTCCGTTGTCACATGAATAACATAAGATATATACGCATACGGAAAACTTACATTGTAATGAATCAATGAACCCAAAATCTTAGCATCGTCACACTTATTATTATTCGATTTACTTAGGCATGCTTATTAATTGCTTGATTTTATTTTGGTTTTAGTTTTCATATTTATTTTCGACTCGTATTCGATAGTTTAGATAAAGTTAGGAGTAGTGTCATCTTAGTACTTGCTTACGCGATCCCATGGATACGACACCTTGAATACTTCCCATATTACTTTGAACTAGTACACTTGCTAGAAAGTTAGGGTTTAAACTTTTAGCGCATCAATCTACTAGAGCTAGAAAATCGGTAACTCCTACTGATTATATAGTATATCTACAAGAATCTAACTGTGACATCACTACTAATAATGATCCTGAGTTGTTTTCACAAGCTATTGAAAGTGATAAATCTGATTTGTGGTATAATGCTATGAAAGATGAAATGGATTCGATGGCACATAACCAAGTTTGGGACCTTGTTGAATTACCTATTGGAAAGAAATCTAAAAGTTGTAAATGGGTTTTCAAGACCAAAAGGGATTCCAATGGCAATATTGAGTGATACAAGGCCCGTCTCGTTGCCAGAGGGTGCATTCAGAGGGAAGGAATTGATTACAGGGATACTTTTTCTCCTGTTTCCAAGAAAGATTCATTCCTTATCATAATAGCATTGACTGCCCATTTTGATTTTGATTTACACCAAATGGATGTGAAAATAACATTTCTGAATAGGGATCTGCATGAAGAAGTATATATGAGACAACCTGATGGATTTGTTTCAAATAGTGGTGAAAATTTGGTGTGGTTGAAGAAGTCCAATACGGGCTTAAACAAGCCTCACGACAGTGGTGTTTAAGATTTCATGATGTTATTTCTTCATTTGGTTTCGTTGAAAACATCATGGATCAATGTATATATCACAAGGTTATTGGGAGCAAAATCATCTTCCTTGTGTTGTATGTTGATGATATTTTACTTGCAACCAATGATTTGGGGTTGTTACATGACGTGAAACAGTTTCTCTCTCAAAACTTTGATATGAAAGATATGGGTGAAGCGTTTTATGTCATTGGTATTAAGATTCGTAGGGATAAATCCCATCGTGTTTTGGGGCTATCTTAGGAAGCCTATATCAATAAACTTCTTGAGAGATTTCAGATGAAAGATTGTTCATCGAGTGTTGCACCCATTGTCAAGGGTGGCAAATTGACCTTGGAATAATGTCCAAAGCTTGATTTTGGAAAGGAACAAATGGTAAACATTTCATACGCTTCAACGGTAAGAAGTTTGATATATGCTCAGGTTTGTACCTGACCCGACATTGCTTTTGCAGTTGGGGTGTTGGGGAGATTTCAGAGTAATCCTGGCCTGGATCACTGGAAAGCTGTAAAGAAGGTTATGGATATCTTCAGGGTACAAAGGATTTAATGCTTACATATAGAAGATTTGACAATCTAGAAGTTGTTGGATATTCAAACTCAGACTTCGCTGGTTGCGTTGGTTCTCGTAAATCAATATCCGATTATGTGTTTCACCTAGCCGCGAGAACCATGTCATGGAGAAGTGCAAAACAATCTTTGGTTGCCACTTCTACCATGGAAGCTAAGTTTGTTGCTTGTTTTGAGGCTACTGCATAGGGTATCTGGTTAAGAAGTTTCATTTCTAGATTGAAAATAGTTGAGTCCATTTCAAGGCCAATAAAGTTATACTGTGACAACTCTGCTGCCGTGTTCTTTGCTAAAAATAATAAAAGTGGGAGTCGAAGTAAACATATCCACATTAAGTATTTAGCAATCAAAGAGCATATAAAAGCTAAGGAAATGATCATAGAACACATTCGGACTAAGCAGATGGTTACTGATTCTCTGACAAAAGTCATGCCACCTAAGGTTTTCAGAGATCATGTTGTACTTTTGGGACTTCGTAATAATTTATGTTTATGAGTTGTAATTTACATATTTATGTAATTGACTCTGTTGGTTTGTTCTCATTGAGTTGTATACATTTTGTTGAGAAAACAAACATTATGCAGGACCAAGAATAAACATTTGAGGTTTATTATTGTGTTGTGATACATAGAAGGTAATACTTGATTAATAGGGACCTACTGCTATGATTCGCATAATTTTAATTTCTATTTAAATATTAAGGTTGTAGTGGATAATGTTATAAAGTGTAAGACCAAGTGGGAGAATGTTAGAATTGTAATTTGCAAATTAAGGTTAATTTTAATATTCTCATAAGGGTAAAATGGGCTAACACTTTATAAGGGCATAATTGTCTTTTTGACTATTAGTATAAAAGGCCAACTTTGTGTTTGATGGAAATACATGTACATACAAGCATTCAGAAACACAGAAAACTGGTCCCCAAAATTCACTGAATTCAGAACCCATTCCATCAAAGGTTTCAGTGCGTATTTTGGAAGCACTGGATTTCAACATTAATGAGGACGATCTTCTTGGCGAAGAATTATAACAACTTGTTTCCGAATCATAGAAATTAACCATGGCAGGAGGTACGCTTCTAATTCTGAAATATGTAAAATTTATTTTGTTATCATAGGATAACATGCTTGTTATATGGCTTACATGACTTAGATATCCTTATCCAAATTTTTGGGACGTTACAAAAAATCTTTAGCTTGGTTAGATTCCAAAGCTCTAAGTGTATTTGCAACATGGCAAGCATTTTTTATGAAGTATTTCCACCAGGAAAGACTGCTAAGTTGAATAATAAAATACCATGTTTTTTCAAAAGGAAGATGAGAGCCTCAAAAGTTGCAAAAGCAATGTCCATACCATGGATTACCTAATTGGTTGTTAGTGCAAACCTTCTATAATTTATATACTGAAATATAATTTAGATGTAATGACAAATGGCTCATTAGTAGGAAAAGCATACGAGGATACATTACATTTTTTAAGAGAAATGACTACAAGTAGTTACCATTGGTTAAATGAGAGAACAACTCATAAATGACTTATAGGTATGTTTAAAGTAGATGGAATTACAATGGTAAATGCTAAGTTAGATGTTTTGATAAAGAAGTTGGAAAGGTTAGATATGAAAGTTGTCTTTATTTTGATGTATAAAGCATATGGAATAAGTAACTATATTTTGAAGCTCAGATAAGTAATCAATTTGAGCAAGTGAACAAGCTTAATTATGAGCATAAGGGTATAACTAATTCACATTCAAATACATATAATCTAGGCTAGAGGAACCATCTAAACTTTACATTGTCCAATCAAACTAATACATCAAATTAGAATAAGAATTTCGGATCATCATGATATGTTTTTCAACCTCTAATCCTTATAATTTGGTTCAGAAGCATGCATATATATCTCTTCAAAATTCCAACCAAGAATAAACAAGAAAATCATGCATTTTCATGTAAGTTTTCATGCAATATGCAACCTAAGCTCAACCAATATCAAATTTGATACATAACAATCTCAAAAGTCTAACTTCCAAACAATTTCAAAGATACACTATGACAGAAAGATGTTTTAGTAGCGTTTTTATGGTGTTTTAGCGATGATTTAAAACGCTGCTATAGAGTTTATCGACGTTTGCACAAACATCAGTATATGTGGTGTTGGTAAAGGTTTTACTAGAGTTTCTTAAAAAATCCGGTAAAACCTCACTAAAACGCCACAGTAGACCTCAGTCTATAGCGACGTTTTTAGAGGTTTTACCGGTATTTCTTAAACGCCGGCATGTCTTTGTCTCTCTGGCTCAAAATCATCGGCTTTGGCTACCAGCTGAAAACCCTCTCTGATCATCTCCCTGAAGATATCTCTCACATCCTCAGCCCGAAGAGAAACTTTAGAGTGTCGGGACCTCCTAGAATCACTAGTACTCATGGGCCTAACCGACGCACTACTCTCTTCCTCTACGACTGGGGGTAAAAGGGCTTGGGCTATTCTATCTAAAACAGCACAACACAAGGGTAAACATTCAAACAAACAACATTCACAAACTATACTTACACTGAGAAGAAGCGAACAATAGCTGTCGGGACATGCTGGCCTTGGCTCATGCATTTTCTTATAAAATGATGCATCTAAAACTCATTTTCTTAAAATATATCTCAAATATTCTTTGAAAGTCAAAGTATTGCTCTGATACCAAAACCTTGTAATGACCCTCGCCCCAGGCCTACTATGCGCAGCTGTAAAATATATATATTTAATAATAATAATGAAAATGTGTCTGTGACAAAGATCCCTACGAGGGAAAGGAAATTAACTACTACTCAAAATATTTTAAACAACTATATACGGAAGCGTAAAAATATAAATATGACTATTAAATAAGTCACAATAATGTTTCTGAAAATCCCAGGCTACTCATGTATTAAATTATGTTATCATACAGTGTATAATAATATAATACACGCAAACATAAATACATGAGATGCAATTAACAAAGCAAATGAGCCGAATCTCAACTAGCTGCCAAGCCATGTCCCCAAAACCTCACAGCTGCATCGCCACATCTTAGTCCCCAAAACTCACTGACCTACAAAAGAGAAAGGAAGAGAAAAAGGTGAGTGACAAAATCACTCAGTAAGCATTTCCTATCTCTTACACAAACAGATCATCAAGCAAAGACTGATCATAGATCCGACCTCAGATTCTCTACTTACTGTTTCCTCATTCTTTCTTATCTCTTATTTCTTTACTTTCTTTAATTATTAAGTTTTTAGAATTCTCGTATGTTTTATGCTCTGTACTTTGCTTTTATCTCATATATTTCTCATGTATGCTCTACATGACATGGTATGCATGCTCTAATGTCATGTAAATCTCATATGTAATAAAACTCTGCCCCTCGAGCTCGATTTTCTGAAAACTCATCTTTTCTGAAAACTCTTTCTCATAAAAATCTCTGATCCGAAGATCCTTATATATATATACATATAGTATATCTGAAAACAGTATCGAAAGTACTGTATCTAAAAAATATCTCTACAATGCTGGCTAGTCTTATGAACACAGGGATTCGACACCTTGGCCTCATGAGCTCAAACCTATAAGATAACTACTCGTGCACGACCATGTTCTCTCTAGCAAACCATGATTTCCCTCTCTAGCGGGCGTGTGAACTCACAGGTGCCCCCTCGTATTCACCCCTAATTGATGTCCAAAACATCATATATATATACTTTTAAAATAACTCTTGGATCCGTAGATCTCTTTTTTGAAAATATCTCATGTATGACATGCCATACTCAATGTTTCTCAATCATGCATGAAATGATGTTATCTCTTGTTATTCTTATGTTTTTCATGCTTAGAATTCGCTTAGGAAAGCTTAGGGTAGCTTATCTTTAATTAAAGTTCTCTTTCCTGCATTTCTCAAACCGCACGGGCGTGTATGCTAACGTGCACGGGCTTGTGTCAAGGCACACGGGACTGTGCACTTCTCATACTGATGGGCGTGCAAAGTTCTGAAATTAATTTCTCACGAATCATGAAATTGGCTGACCACACGGGCGTGTAGTAGCCTCAACACCCTCCCGTGTCTTGCCTACACAAGCGTATGCATTTGGGATTAAACACACAGGCGTGTCCCCTCGGGCACACGGTCGTGCACTCAACCCAGAATCTACAGAAAGTATCTGGAAACCCAGAAAATCCCACTCAAACACATCCAAATCTCATTCATCTTTCAATTAAACACAAACACAACACATACTCATGACCATAAACACACTCAACTCATACATTTCTCATTTAACATAACAAATCTCATGCATTTCTCATCCAAAGCATACCCAAGCAATATACACAATATACATAGCATATTTAACTCAAGAATCATCATGCATCTCATCATATCATCATCAAAACATGCTGGAAAGCATCCACAACGTGCAATATACATTTAGAAAGCTGGAAAATCAGAAAAACATGCTGAAAACCTAAGTGAAGAGGTAAAGAAATACTTACCTCTTGCCATGGCGTCTGAATCTCTCTCTCTAGTTGGTCCTGGATCTCTCACCGGAACAACGACAGTTGGCTGGACGGGTTCAACTCTAGGATTCGCTGGAAAGGAGAAGAGAAAAGCTGAAGGAAATAAGTTACTGGAAAAATGAGGGAAAAATCTCACTTTTATCTCATCTCTCTCCTGGCACATGGGCGTGTGCCTTGGACACACGGGCGTGTGCCCCTCAAATCTCAAATTTCTCTCTTTTACCCCTTATTTTAGCCTAAATGACATTTCTACCCCTAAGCTATTACATGACAATGGAATACAATTAATAATAGCTCAAAACATAAAATGCAAACGTACTATTTCAACATTAGGACAATTATACATGCTAACAACTTGGTTAAGACAAAATAAGGGAGTCAAATTGATTCAAAATGTCAAAAGGACATAGTACGCATCCAAAATTTGCTTCTAACAAAGTGTACGAACTGTTAGCATCTGTTTAAAAATTAATTATTTTGGATAAATCACGTGGATTCTAAACAACAAATAAACCAAACATCAAATAATTTCAACACTCGTATCCATATATAAACTAGCCCTCCAACTAGCTGAATTTCATTAATACTCATTTCTATTAGATGAACTACAATTCACCAGTACGTAAATATAAACTTACTAATTCTCCTCTGAAGAGTACTAGGTACTTGTATGATGGGGTACCTATGACACAGAAATGAACAATCCATATATAGTAATTTTCAAATATTGACTTGATTTGAAGAAATTTATTATATAAACATATCCTATAAACGTTACCTCTCCACTAGGTGCCCCGTCATTTTCAGCTGGTGGTATGCCCAAGGATGCACAAATCTTGGACAACTAAGATTGAACTGTATTCATATTATTATTAAGTGTTTTCATTTTCAGATGATGATGTCGATGCCCTGTACATGCTAGGCGTGAGACCTAATCCTAATCCACGTACCCGACCATGTATTTCTGGTCCCATCACTTGAGCATATGCATTATTCTTTATCTTAGGAAGAATTGCATTTGATTCTTAGGTAAAACTCTGTAACTCATTTATCTTTTCTTGGATGAGTTCCTAAACCCATTATAAAAAGCAATATTTTATTAATTTCATTTGTCATAACCACAACGTTAGTAACAAAAATTAAACTTATAATTACGTGTGTAGAGTCCTAATCAATTGGTCTCCCATCTTTACGAGTATGATGGGTCGCTATGAACACTTTGGCTCATGACACTTGTTCACCACTCAATGTCTGTTCCTTGGAGGTAAAAAAATACAATTATCACATGAACTTATCATATAGTTAGCCAAAGGTAAAACAACTGACCATTTTATTCATTAATCGTGCTATACTCTTTGTTCCTCCAGTATGTGGCATTGTTGAACGGAACGAGTCCTTCTATTTGTTTTGCTACGTCTCTGAGACAAAGCAAATGGTTAATAAAAAGAAAAAATTCATCATTACATAACTAGACAAGAAAAAGCAAGAAATATAGTACCCTTCCCTGCCTAGAATGCCACTGCGTGATAAGAGTCATCTACTAATCTCTTGGAATTTGATCCAGTTTATTGTTGACAAGACATCAATGTTAAGATACTTTTTGTAGTACTCTGATTTCAAGTCATACTTATAGTCCTTTTATTTCTTATCCAGAGATTGTAACACTTATTTGTCCTCTTTTGGAGGGTATGTAAACCTTGCCTGTAAATTAAATTTGTCATTAAATTGTGTTATTAGGCCCACAATAAGTAATGCGACAGTATAGATAGACCATAATGCAATCTTACCTTCACAAGTCCAAGAATCCTTTCTTTCTCTGACGCCGAAATTCGCCTCTAATATTGTATACTTAGAGGGAGTAATTGGCAATTTCTTACTAAAATCCCCAGAAAATTGGCCAGCACACGAGCTTCGAGACCTACTCCTTGCTTCATATCATTAAACTGCACCACGACTTTCTCCCCATAATCCGTTCTTATTTCTAAGTCTTGACTTGTAACACAAACGATGAAAAATAACAAATCATAATCGTGATTGATAGTAAAATGTCATAACCTTCAATATTATGTTATCCTTTACCAATTACAGTTGGGGTGCTATCCTGATATTGGGTTAGTGGTCTAATGCTTTGGGAGGATTGCCCCTCGAAGACCGTTTGTATATTTTTTTTTCTTGGCATTTTGAAGTTGTAATCTGTAAAGAAAGTACTCGTTATTTACAAATTCATATGCAAATATATGAAAAACATAAATAAATATATATAAAAGGTTGTACCATCCAGATGGAAAAATCAATAACACATGTCATCTAATGTTTTATGAGTCACATCAAAGATAAAGTTTCAGTTTAACCTTAACTAACATCGTCGTCATCATCATCGCATAATTGTTGGTCTGTAAGCACATTGACAAAAATATCGTCTATATCACTCTTAACCAAAACAAAATCATCATTCTCTGTCTCCATCTGACTTTTTAAATGGAGAATATTTGGATTATCATCAACTATATTCACACAGACGCAATATCTCTCAAATCAAAGACATCTCTAGGCCTTATGGGTAAAAGAACAAACTAATATTCATCTCTTCGATCTTGGACAAAGATAACTTATTGAGCCTAAGATGCAAACACAAAAAGGTCATCAAGTATATAATCACCAGTATAAATTAGGTGTAAAAAACTTATTAGCATAAATCCTTGTACATCTTATGTGATCCATCTACTGTGAGTAACATTAACCTAGTCATATCTGAATAATACAATCTTAAATTCATCATAATAGTTGAGCTCAACAATATCAATCAATGCACCATAGTAAGTCACATCGTCTAACACCGACCTTGAATCACTAGTATTGGCATAACTTTAGGTTTTTGTAACCACCATAACTCCACAATTTTGTATACTCATATATTTTTTATATTCATTCGTTCAAAATCTATATCTATTATACAAATAAAAAAATTTGAACCTCTTTGCTATATAGTTTGGACCATGCGTGAGGGCTCTGATTTCAGTAGTGAGATGCTTATCATCACCAATGTCTAAATCCTTTGCCTAAAAGCAATATAAATGGTTATTTCTTAATGTCTAGTAATATATAAATGTAAAAAGTGTTATATATCAATGAGATAAAACTTCATTTACCTTTTCACTGAACCATTCATGAAAGGATTCGCTGTGTAAGTGGTTAACCTCATGTTAGGTTAGACATCGTCGATGATGCAGTCTTTTGATAATGTCGACACGTTCTCTGTAATTGATGGACAAATGAGTAAAATATCATCTCAATCTGATGTCAAAATATTCATAAATATGTTCATTGTCAAAGATAACTTACTCTCGACACCTTTGGACTATATCCGAATCACAATTGAAAAAGACATAACATTGTGTTTGTACCCACATATTTTCATCCATCATGAAACCCTAAGCACTTACAAATGGTTGTCCAACCTAAGGGAATAGGATTGATTTGGACACAAGTACAATAACTATCTTTTTTTTGGCTTTGAGATGATTTGTCATCATCTAGGTATCATGCATAAAATGACAAACACTCTGAAGTAAGAAACACTTCAACAATCGAACCCTTTGGACGGGCTTTATTATGGATAGTTGATTTTAAAGTACCTAATAACCTGATGAATGACAGAGTGTGAGATTACTTTCAAGAAGAGACTCTGAAGTATATTTATTTATGACATTTACCTTTGGATCATATATATCCATCGGCATTGCACTGGCTCGATAAGTGTTACTTCTGTAGCCAAATGAACAACCAAATACACCATAATTGTGAAAAACGTAGGGGAAAAATTTTTTCCATGCTGTAGAGTGTCAACAAAATCTTTCTTTCAAGTTACTTAAGATCACGAATTCGAAGAGACTTAGCACACAAAGCCTGAAAGAAGTTTGATAGTTTAGTCAAAGTAAAACTTACTGTCACAGGCAATACACCTCGTAATACAAGTGGACGAAGTTGTTGCATTAATACATGACAAGCATGAGTTTTTAAACCAGATAATTTGTGCTGTTTACGAACACATCGTGATATGTTTCAGGAAAAAATATCTGAAAATTTTACCTTTTTCAAGACTGTATAAAAAATTTTTCTCTCATGTGACACCATCGTATAGTAGGCTAGAGGTAAATAGGTCCTTCCTAAATCCCGCTGTTGAGGCCATAACTCCTTCCTTATATTCATCTCTTGCAAGTCTCGACGAGCATAAATGTTATCCTTTGATTTTTTTATCAATATTGAGAATTGTATTCACCACATTGTCACAAACATTTTTCAAGATGTGCATCACATCAAGGTTATGTCTTATTAAGTGTGACGACCAATAAGGTAAGTGAAAGAAAGTATTTTTTTTCAAGTTTTTGGTTTGACCCCCGTAACTTCTTTATGCATCTTTCCATAGCTAAACTTGATACCTTTCAATTGATCCAAGATTACGAACCTGGATGGTGGAACTAGACTAGATCTTAATTCAATTGTCCCATCAAAAGATTTAGTATCAAATCGAGACTTATGAGTGATGTCCAAAAATCGACGATGACCCATAAACAAAAAATTTTCCCATTCTTTAAATACTTGGAGTTTGTTTTTGTATTACAACAAGGACATTCAAAACAACTATGAATGTTCCACCCAGAGAGATTACCATAAACTGGAAAATCATTTATGGTCCACATAATTGCTGCATTTAATTAAAAATTTTCTTTCAATGAGGCATCAAACATTTCCACCCCTATCTCCCATAATTCTTTCAGGTCCTCTATCAAAGGTTGCAAGTAAACATCAATATTATTACCAGACCTAAAAGGACCAGGAATTAACAATGAAAGTATGTAAAATTGTTGTTTCATGCACAACCATGGTGGTAAATTGTAGGGAAGTAAAAAACCGGTCATATGCTGTAAGTATTTTGTATAGAACCAAATGATTGAAACCGTCGCTTGCTAAACCTAATCTAACGTTATGTGGTTCTTCAACAAATGTGGGGTAGATTGAGTCAAAGCTCTTCCATGCTTCTGAGTCAGTCGAATGTCTTATAATTTCATCCTTAGTATGACGTTTATCATGTCATGTCATCAACTTTAAAGTTTGTATGAACATGAATAACCTTTGAAGTCTCAACTTGATGGGAAAATACCGCAACACTTTCGAAGGAATTAGTTTTTTCTTAACCAAATTGGAAATTCCCATGGCACTAGATGAAGCAACTTTAGAATTTCTCCACCGAGACGCCCCACAAACTGAGCAAAAGTCATCAAAAGATTTTTCTTTCCAAAATAGCAGACAATCATTAGGACAAGCGTGAATTTTCACATATTTAAGTCCTAAGGCTTCCATAATCTTTTTGGTTTCATGAAGAGAGTTTGTTAGTGTCTCACCCTTTGGAAAAACATCTTTTAAAAGTTTAATTAAAGTATCAATCGATTCGTTAGACTAACCATAATGACATTTTAAATTATAGAGATGTAAAATGAAGGACAGCTTAGTGAAATTCTCACACCCAGGATATAATTCTTTCTTAACATCTTTCGTTAATTTCCTAAAGTCTTCCGTTTCTCCAACAAAATGGTCTATATTTTCTTCCGTCATAATGCCATGAGTACATGCATCGAATTACTGTCCAGATACCCCAAAAACATTATGTAACATTTTTGTCATGTCATTATCTGTACTCGTTTCATTTTATACTTGGACACCTGGGGTTGACTCTTGTGTGACCATATATTCACCTTGACAATACTAAGTCGTATACCCAACCATAAATCCATGAACCACTAAATGGTCATATAGTTCTACCCGATTTTTTGAGTAGTAATTAACACACTTTTTACAAGGACAAGGAACCTTATAAGTACTTGATTTACCTTGGAATGCAAAATCAAGGAAACTATTCAACCCTTCTAAAAATTCTACTGTAACTGTGTCAAAACTCATTCAGCTCCTATATTTAGGAGTATTCATAACAATGTACTGACAAATAATTATACAGTTAAAATTATACCTAATGTAAACATCAAATCAATCTTAGCATGTAACATTTATTAGTTATATTGACATCCAAATACTCATCTGGTAACTTTAATAATAAAACGTGAGTTTTTCTTTTTAATTTCCAATTTAAGAGTTATCAATAATAAAATATGAATATCTACAATATTAAAATTATTTAATTAGGTAATTACTCAAATAAATCAAGAATATTAACAGAATTTTAATTATTTAATATCCAAAAATTCCATATTAATTTTTTTTAAGTGACAATATTTACCTAATACTATAAATATATAACATAAACTAAGGTGTATTTTTTTAAAAAGTGAATTTTTGTTTCTTTCCCATCTAAGAGCCCTCAAAATTTGCTTAATTCAAAAATATACCAGAATATTATTTATTAAATGTCCAAAATTTTAATATTAATTTTTTAATTTAAGTAACAATATTTACCTAATACTATAAATATATAGCATAAACTAAAGTGAATTTTTTAAATTGTGAACCTTTTTTCAATTCTCATCTACAAGTTTCCATAATTTGACTAAGTTAAAATATACAAGAATATTAAATATTTAATATCCAAAAATTCAATATTATTTTTTGAATTTAATCAATAATACTTACCTAATACTATAAATATATAGTATAAACTAAAGTAAACTTTTTTTAAATATGAATGAAGCCACTCAGTTGATTTGTACTCAACTCTAGATCCTTAACGAACTTTAAGTTACCTATCTCCTCAAGAATAACACCAGAAAGGTTATTGGTGTGGAGATATAAAACTTTTAAATTGCTCAAGTTTTCCATGGAACGAGGAATGAAGCCACTCAGTTGATTTGTGCTTAACTCTAGATCCCGAACGAACTTCAAGTTACCTACCTCTTCAGGAATAGCACCAGAAAGGTTATTAGTGTGGAGATATAAAACTTCTAAATTGCTTAAGTTTCCAATGGAATGAGGAATGAAGCCATTCAGTTGATTTGTGTTTAACTTTAGATCCCGAACAAACTTCAAGTTACCTATCTCCTCAGGAATAGCACCAGAAAGGTTATTGGTGTGGAGATATGAAACTTTTAAATTCTCAAGTTTCCAATGGAACGAGAAATGAAGCCACTTAGTTGATTTGTGCTTAACTTTAGATCTCGAACAAACTTCAAGTTACCTATCTGCTCAAGAATAGCACCAGAAAGGTTATTGGTGTGGAGATATAAAACTTTTAAATTGCTCAAGTTTCCAATGGAACGAGGAATGAAACCACTCAGTTGATTTGTGCTTAACTCTAGATCCCGAACGAACTTCAAGTTACCTATCTCCTCAGGAATAGCACCAGAAAGGTTATTGGTGTAGAGATATAAAACTTTTAAATTGCTCAAGTTTCCAATGGAACGAGGAATGAAGCCACTCAGTTGATTTATGCTTAACTCTAGATCCCGAACGAACTTCAAGTTACCTATCTCCTCAGGAATAGCACCAAAAAGGTTATTGGTATGGAGATATAAAAGTTTTAAATTGCTCAAGTTTCCAATGGAATGAGGAATGAAACTACTCAGTTGATTTGTGCTTAACTCTAGATCCCGAACGAACTTCAAGTTACCTATCTCCTTAGGAATAGCATCAGAACGGTTATTGGTATGGAGATATAAAACTTTTAAATTGCTCAAGTTTTCAATGGAACGAGGAATGAAGCCACTCAATTGATTTGTGCTTAACTTTAGATCCCGAACGAACTTCAAGTTACCTATCTTCTCAGGAATAGCACTAGAAAGGTTATTGGTGTGGAGATATAAAACTTTTAAATTGCTCAAGTTTCCAATGGAATGAGGAATGAAGCCACTCAGTTGATTTGTGCTTAACTCTAAATTCTAAACGAACTTCAAGTTACCTATCTCCTCATGAATGACACCAAATAAGTTGTTGGTATGAAAATGTAATGATTTTATATTGCTCAGGTTTCCAATGGAACGAAGAATAGAGCCACTCAATTGATTTTCTCTCAAAGCTAAATCTGTTAGAGAGTTCAAGTTGCTTAACTCTGTAGGAATAAGACCAAATAACTTATTTGAATAAAGGTAGAGAACTTTTAGATTTTTTAGGCAATTGATTTGAGGAGGGATGGTACCAAAGAGATCATTCATGCTTAGATCAATGAGTGCAAAATTAGGAAACGATGAGAAAGATAGATCATAAAACGTGCCTTTTAGACTTGTATTGGTCAAGTTAATACTTGTGATACTTCCGACACGACTGCAAGAGATTCCAAACCAAGTACATGGACTTATCTTGGTTTTGAGGTGGATAGAAGTATTTGTGGCGTTTGTAAAAGAAAGAGTCCATGATGGCAAAAGAGAATGACTCTGGTTTTGAAGGCTGGCTTTCCATTTAAGAAGAGCTAGTGCTTCTTGAGTAGAATTAGATGTAACATCAGGTGAAGAATGAGAGATAAAAACAAACAGCAGGAGCAGGGAAAGAATGAAAAAATTCTGTTCAAATTTGAGAATCCCATTGTTTCTGAATTAGGTAACGCATGCATATCATAATTTAGGAACACTAATATATATAAGCAACTCATGATGCATACTTGAATGCTCGAAAAGTTTGCCCCTCCAATTTCCTGTTTATTAAATAAAAATTTGCGCAACCTTTTGATGTGGTTACTAATTAATGTTTCTTGTCGTTTGCTGGCAATCACAAATGCATATAAGGTCACACATATTTGACTTGACTTAAAAGTGTCTGTGTCCTGCATTCATTCATTTTTTAACAATAAAACTTAAAAAAAGACAGGCGGACTACTTTAATTTTATTGCTCACGTGATTTCCTACACAAATTTTTTGCAACCTGTCGTTTGATCATGTGGACAAGAAATTTCTGCAGCCCTGATTGGGAAATTATTATCTCGCATATATGGTTGCAGAGTAAGATACTTACTTGAAGGCTGATGTAAGTGGCCTTGCTTTCTACCACAAATTATCGTAACTCTTTAACTTCATTTCTCTTAAATCTTTTGGCGTCTCTTAAGAACAAGTGATTCTAATTTATGAACATCATAATTTTCATTTTTATCTTTAGTTTCAATTAATTATTTTACTCGATAAATATAACATTGATTTTTGACACGCCTTAGAGTACACATCACAATCACTTCAAAAAAAATCTAAACATAAAGTCTTTGAAAAGTCTCTCACACTTTTTTTATGTTAAGATGTAGAAAACGTCTACAAGCTCTTTGATGTGGACACTAATGTTGTTTTTCATTTGGCAATTTATACTTGACTTAAAAGTGTCTTTGTCTCGCATTCAATTTTACACTTGACTTTTTTGCATCTTGCCCCTTGGTGGAGGCAATAATTTAACCTATTCTTCCATTGATGTTACGTCAATAAAATCTTGATACTAACAATAAAATAAATACTAAAACGTAATTGTCACTTTAGTCAAGTTATTTGTCTTATAAAGTTAACACCATCCTTATGTGTGAATGGTTCAACTTTCATGATGTATTTTCATTACTTAGGTTCTTTTCTTGAATTGTTGTCACTACAAAAAAACGTTGATCGGCATTGGACAATATCCGATGCTATTCTTATTTAGCGTCAGATTAACATTATATATTGTTCGATGCTAATCCATCCATTACCATACGAAAACAAATTTGATGCTAATTAGAAATAGATTAGTATCATATTTTTGTCAATGCTAATTAAAATTTAAAAAATCTAATGCTTATTTAATTAAAAAATTTTTAATTAATTTTTGATGCAAATCTAATGTTACATTTTTTTATGCTAATTTGATTCAATTCCAATTCAAATTTTTGATATAAATTTGACACTAAATTGATTTTATGCAATTCCAATACTATTTTGATTCTAAATTGGTTATGGCAATCCAATTCTAATTTGATGCTAATTTGTTTCAATTCTAATTCAATGCTAATTTTTTCGATGTTAATCCAATGCTAATTCCCAATGCAAATACTACGCTATTTTGATGCAAATTTATTCCGATGCTTATTTACTATATCATTGTAATGCTAATCCAATACTAATTTCCAATGCCAATCCAATGTTAATTCGATTCAAATTTATGTCAATGTTAATTTTGAATTTCATTCTTATTCTATTTAGATGCTAATTTTAAATGTAAATCCATTATTAATCCGATACTAATTTTTTTTCCTGTTCTAATACTCATATTATTAAATTTATTTTGAATTAAATAATATTAATGCTTTGTTTTAGTAGATATATACGAAATGCAAGTCTCTCATAGTTAATGACAATGTCAAAAAAAATAAACGACATGGTATAATAATAAACTTATAATTTAGCATTAACAAAATAAAAAATACAAATCTGTAATAAAATATCACAAAGTAGACTACTATGAAAACAATACAATGATTAACAATTCATAATCCACACATTTCAGGATGCAGGGTTTTGGTCGCACGACATTGTATAATGATATACTTTATAAGACAAGAATTTGCATTCAAATTATAAATCAATTCTAGGGGCCAACTGCTTGATACCAGGAACTCCTTCAAGCAGAGAAATAATGGGTGTAAATGTCACGTTAATCACACACCTGGTGCAAACTGTGCAGTCTCAGCCCATTTGGCATGACTCTGCCCCAGATCATCACCTCCTCTCCTCCTTAAAATGACTGTCACATCCTACAGCAATAATTTTTCAAATACAGATTTTTCCACATTACCAAACATATCTGTGCGAGTAATCAGTCGGTGCATCATACATACATTTTCTTGCTCATGGCGCAAGAGAGAAGCTGAAAGTGATGCGATCGAAGCAATTTGTGAAACATTTTAAGCCCAACAAGTACTTGAGTATCAATAAGACCATTGTAGACATAGCCTACCATAAAGCTTTTCGGCCGAATCACGTAAGAAAAATCGCCTCTAATTATACATGCGACAGCAATTTCAAAATCCGTTTCACTAAATCTAATATTATAGATTTTGAAAATTAAAATCATCTCAAAATTATATTTTACCTAACTAGGCAGCATAATTCCAAAGATAAATTGTTAGGTTATATGTAGAAATCAAATCTGAATTCTAATAACAGAAATAGAAAATTATTTATTTTTGAGATTATTAAACGAAAAAGTTTAGCTTTTTCTTGGTAGAAAATTAAGGAAATGTGAAAGAGAGTTCAGTTCACATTTAAAAAGAAGGGGCCTACACAGAAAGGAATTTTTGTACAAATAATCCATGATAGATCTTGGAGGATATGATTGGTACATACCATGCTCAAAACATCTTTCAATATATATTTTAATTACGGATGTGTACTTTAAAGTTATTTAAACAGGCATTTCTTAGATCCATTTTCTCTTAAATCTTGAGGCAGCTTTTAAAAACAAATGATTCTAATTTATGAACAATATAATTTTCATTTTTATCTTTATCCAAAAAGAATTAAGAAATTGATATATTCCAATTCACATTTGAGATTTATTTTCAAGTTAATGTTCTATAAAATCATCTTATAATTCAATTAATTATTTTTCCCAATAATATAACGCTGATTTTTGACATGCCTTAGAGAACACTTCACAATCTCTTTAAAAAAAAAAAAAAAAAATCTAATCATCAAGTTTTTAAAAAGTACTTCTCTCCCACTTTTTTTACGCAAAAAATGTAGAAAATGTCTACAAGCTCTTTGATTTAGATACTAATGTTGCTTCTCTGGCAATTTTGTATGCCATGACTTAAAGTGTCCTTGTTGTGCATTCAATTCTAAAAGCCGTGTTTTTCATATATGAAAAACAAAAAGGTGACTTGAAATTTTTTTCGTAAAAGTGACTCTAATTAGCAAATTACAAGATGGTGGTGGTTCAAAAGTCTTCAATTCCAAGTTTCTTGTTTTGTTGAGAAATTCTACATGACTTTTTTGCATCTTGCCCCTTGGTGCAAGTACTAATTTAACCTATTCTTCCACTAGGAAAATGATGTTACGTCAATAAAATCCTGATTCTAACTTTAAAATAAATACTAATAACGTAATTGACACTTTAGTCAATATATTTGTTTTTTAAGGTTAACATTATCATCATGTGTGAATGGTTCTAATTCTATGTGTATTTTCATTAATTAGCGTCTTTTCCTTTCAATCTTTACCATATTTGCATAGTTTACACTAGAATATTCAATCACTCTAATATTCTAATTTAAGCTCTAAAGAAAAAGACCTTGAAAATTGCCTATTATGTTACATTTTTACCTCTTTTTTTTTTTTTTTGGTTAAGTTCTTTATCTTGTCACTTGAGCTTCTATCACTACAAAAAAAAAAAAAAAAAAAAAAGTTGATTAACATTAGATGCTTTTCCTATTTAGCATTGAATTAACATCAGATCATGTCTAATGTTAATCCGCTTGATGCTAAAAGAAATTATTATCAGAATAAAAGTTTGATACTAATTAGAATCATATTAGCATTGTATTTTTGCTGATGTTAATTAGAATTGAAAAAACTTGACGTTATTTTAATTAAAAAATTTTTGATTAATTTTTCTACGTAAATTCGATGCTAAATTTTACAATGCTAATTTGATTCTATTTCAATTATAATTTTCAATGCAAAGCTGATGCTAAATAGGTTAGATGTTATTCTGATTCTAATTTGGTTATGGTAATCTGTTGCTAATTTGTTCCAAGTATAATCTAATGCTAATTATATCCAATACTATTCTAATGCTAATTTGCAATGTTAAGTTAATGCTAATCCAATGCTAATTTTTTTCGATGTCAATCTGATGCTAATTCTCAAAGCAAAGTTGATGCTATTTCGATGCTAATCCAATGTTTATTTACTATAATCATTGTGATGATAATTCGATGCTAATTTAAATTTATGTAGATTCTAATCCAACGCTAATTTCAACTTTCATTCTTATTCCATTGTGATGTTAATCCGATATTGGTTTTTGATGTGGATCCAATACTATTCCCATGCTGATTTTCAATGAGGATCTGATGCTAATATCTAATTAATTGCTATCATTATTATCATTGTTGTTTGCAAGTAGGATTATGAAGAAACAATGTGGAAGCATTCAATAGCGAAAATCTAGAAATAACGTTGCAAGCTCAAAGGAAGCAGCACAGAAGCCCAAGTAACAAAGCAAAAGAGATATAACATGATGGTTAACCTTCAAATTCTTTACTTTAAAGCTTAAATTAGAATTACTCTATTATCAAATAAAGGAAGCTAATTTATGAAAAATCGACATTGAAGTAGAATTACTCACACATGAGGATACCAACTCTATAAAACAAAAATCTTGACTAAAGTGTTAACTGTGTTATTAGTATTTGCTTAAATATTAAAATTAAGATTTTATTGGCGTGCATCGTTTTCCTAGTGGAAGAAAAAGAAAAATTAGTGTTCACCTCAAGGCCAAGTTGCAAAAATTTATGTGTAGAATTTTTCAACAAAACAACAAACCTCAAAATGGAGACTTTTGAACCACTTATGTCTTGTAATTTACATAATTATACGTGTACATAGTTACATTCACGAGAAAATAAACAACTTTGACCCCAAAATGAAAGTAATTAAGTTCTAGAAAACCAATTGAGCAAGAAATTCATTTGCTAATTAGAGTCTCTTTTACAATAACAAACTTGAAGCGGTTCACCTCTGCATTTTTGTATATGAAAAATATGGCTTTCAGAAATAAATGTAAGACAAAGACACTTAAGTCAAGTCTACTATATTTGAACATCTATGCAGTTGTCATCGTCAGAGGAGAAGCAACATTAGTATCCACATCAAGTCTACGTCCTCTTTGATTTGGACAGTAATGGTGCTTTTCCTATTTGATTTTTAGTTGTATTATTGAATCATGAAAAATTGGTAACCATGAATGCATGCATCAATAATTTGCGCAACTTGGACTGTGTGAATGTCTTTCCATTTCGTCTTAATTTTGGCAATATTTTCTTCATAAAAATCCAATGGTGAATTCTGAATTTCAGACTTCAACTTACATCAATCACATTTGTTATTAATATACTGGTTTCTCTGATCCCTTATTCCGTATCCCAGATTTTAAGACATGGGAGAATGACTGCGTCAAAATTATAAATGGTCATTTTTTAAGTTTTTGAAAATTGACAAATTTCTTCAAATTATATATATATATCCTGTTATCTTTAACTATAAATGAGTACTAAGATAATTTTTCTCTTTTTTTTTAATATTAATTATAATTTTAAAAATAAAAATTATATATTATTTTTTTCTTTTTTTTACTGTTTACTAATTTATCATCCCCTCTTCTAGAGAAGACCAAAAAAAAAAAAAAAAAAAAACACCAGACATGTAATTCTCCCTCATGATACCGGGGATAAGAACACCACTGGTCGCCCTGTAGAATATTATTGAATGTTGTGTTTTGATGACTCGGTATTTATATTTATGATGGGACATTTCTTTCTATTGTTAATACTTTTAATAGGGGAAACTATAGCAATGAGTGAAGATGAGTTTTTTTTTTTTTTTTCCCATTAGTAAAACTCTTTTAACAACAAAAAAATATAATTTTAATGATCTTTTTTTTCCCTTGTTAATGCCCTATTTTTGTAGTGTATGTTACTTTTTTTTTTAAGTTCTTTGGCTCGCTACTTGAGCTTCTTCGCTGCTTCCTCTAAGCTTGTATATTACCTCAGTCCAATAAATACTTAAACAATAACATTATGTCCAAAATTATAGCAAGAGTTTATCGAAATTTGATTTAGCAATAGACTTGTGAAAATGAAATTAAATAAATTTAAAAAAAAATATTACTAAAGTCAAACCAAAATGAAGAAGCATCTTCGGTTATCTTAACTTTGATGACAGGTCTTAGAGGACTGTTCACAATTGCAATGTAAACGTTAAATTTCTCATGTAGTGAAAGTCATGTTTTTTGTTTTATTAACAAATTCTATATATAAGTTTTCTACAACTTTGGCCTTTGATGTTGACACTAATTTTATCTATTCTTCTGATAAGAAAAACGATATTATGTTAATAGAATCATGATTTTGACATTTAATTAATTATTTTATTCAATAAATATAACATAGATCATTGATATGTCTTAGAGGACCTTCACAATCACTTTAAAAAAAAATCTAAACATTAAGTTTTTGAAAAGTCTTTACTACTATTTTTACGCTCAGAATGTAAAAATATTTACAAACTCTTTGATGTGGATACTAATTAATATTGTATCTCCTCCGGCAATAACACATGCATATATGCTCAAGTGTATTAGACTTGACTTAAACGTCTCTTCGTCTTGCATTCATTTATTTATAGAATCTAGGTAATAAAAATTCATCATAGAAGCAGAAACACTCATATAGGAGGTAATGTTTACACTGTAAGATAAAAGACTTTAATTAGGGTGTCAACCACATTATCAACATATACTTGAATGTTAAAATAAAAACTCTATTAACATAATATCGTTTTTCTAGTGGAAGAATAGGCAAAATTGGTGTCGACATCAAGGGGCAAGTTGTAGAAAACTTATGTGGAGAATTTCTCAATACAACAACAACATTAATTCTCAACAAAAATATGTGAGCAAGTAAATCGCTAATTAGAGTTGTTTTACAATAACAAACTTGATATGCAAAATATGGCTTTCAGAAAAGAATGCAAGACATAGACAATTTTAACTCAAGTCCAAAACATGTGAGTATTATATGCACCGGTCATTACCAGAGAAGAAGCAAGATTAATTAGTATCGACATCAAACAGCTTGTAGACATTATGTTTTTACATCCTGAGCATAAAAATAGTAGCGGAGACTTTTCAAAAACTTAATGTTTATATTTTTTTTTAAAGCGATAATCAATGTTTATTTATTGGGTAAAATAATTAATTGAATTGCAAGATGATTTTATAGGACGTTAATTTGAAATTAAATCTCATATATGAATTTAAAATCAACACTTCCTTAATTTTCATTGGATAGAGAAAAACGAAAGGAGGTGCCCTTTTTTTATTCTACTTCAGAGGGGCAAGACATTGAGTATCATATTGAGTTTAAGCAAAAATATATACCTTTCACTTTTCAATTCAATAACCTTCAATACCTTCTCACCTTTCAAGATCTTAACCTCCAAAATTTTAATAAAACTAAATCAAAATTTTAATTCAAGGTCTTTGTCTTGTGCGAGTGGTTTTGCTTTTCATAACGAATTACCATAACTTTGTAGCTCCTTTTCCTCTTAAATCTTTAGCATCTTTGTAAATCAAGCGATTTTGATTAATAAACATCATAATTTTACGCTTAGAATGTAAAAATTATCACAACCTTTAAATTAATATTTTATCTTTTTGGCATGAATTAATTTTCAAATCAAATACCAATTTAAACTTCAAACAAATACAACTATCATTTGATTCTTTCAAGAGTTTTTTATAAGTTACATTTTTTCATATTAATATTCAATAAAAGAAAAATGGTAGAGTTACTTAAATAAAGAATTTTCTTTATGTGTCTCTGTCTTGCATTCATTCATATTTGACAATGAAATTTGAAACGACAGAGGTAGACTACTTCAATGTTGTTGCTCATTTAGTTTTCTAGAAATAAGTCTTTCGCAACTTGCCCCTTGATAGCGTGGACAATTAATTTTCTTCAGCTCTAATTGGCAAATTAGGTTATCACATACCTGCAGAGCAAGACATTTAATTAAAGGTTGATAATGTAGTTGCCGGTCTAGTCACGCTGTAAACAAAAGATTTATGTTAATAACCATAAATATATCAATACATATAAACAAAATAATTAAATACAAATGTATTCAGACAATTTAATATACAAAAATTACAATTCTTTCATATTTTATCAGTGGAAAAAAAGTGGAATATCTCAAATTGCATTTTCAAGAAAAAAGAGTGTCAGATGCCTTTGTGTAGCCATTAGGAGCTTCTTTCCAATGTTAAGGTGACTGGTTTGGTTTGTCCTAGTTGTTGGTGTGGTGCGACTTTAGTTGGCCTTGTCGTTTTTGAGGTTGTGAATTTTTTTGTATGGTTTTATAGTCAGACGAGTTTTCTTGAATTCAATCTTTGCAAGAGTTTATGTAGACTCTCAAAATATGATCCTTAGGTCCCTTGTTTTTAAGTTTTTTCTTTTTTGTTCATTGGTTGTAACCTAGAGGGTTGTCCTATGGTACGACTTGTGTTGTTAGTTATTCTTTCTTGATCTGTGGGTCTCGTTGTTTTGAGCTTTGTTTAGTTCTTGCTATTTGACCTTTGGTAGGCCAAATGAGCTAGGTTGTTTTTACCTTGAGCTCTCCTTGAGGTAGGGTTGGATTCAAACTGAATCAAATACAAATATATATGTTCGTATTCAGATTTATTCGTTATAATTCGATTTGTATTCTCTGAATTTTTTATAATTCAAATTCAGGTTTAGGTTCAAGAGTTGGGTTCATATTCGGTTCGTAATTATGTTTTGTATAGTTTGTATTTATATTTTATATAAAATTATAATTAATAAAAATAATTAAAATTATATAATTAAAAAATTTTTAATTTAAGTTTGGATTCGTATTCGGTTTGTACATTTCGTGTTCGGGTTCAAATAGTTAGTTTCTTTTGGGCTCGTTTGAGTCAAACTCAAAAGCGAATTTGAATATATTCGGTTTGAATCTAATCCTACCTTGAGGCTTAGGTTTTTTTGGTGTTAATATATTTTACTTGTAAAAAAAGAAAAAAAAAAACAACTCTGAAACTAATCTGACTTCTAAAATTTTCCAGGAGTTCTAGAACAAAGGAAGAACGCCTTCAAGCTGCGAAATTTGTAGGAATCCGAACGATGAACTGACGAAATTACTCTCATATATAATTTTATTTATTTGGATATGCCCCAGAAAAGATTAATTAATTTAACAGTATAAATTTAAAAAAATAGCCATATTTTGGTGTGTAGTTTTGTCATTTCGACTTGTCTATTTGGCTAAATCGATTAATTACCTATCGTCTCTTCATATTATCTTTGCGTTTGTAAAGGAACGTGGAAAATTCTAAAATAAATAATGGGAAACAATTTAAAAGGGCCTTTTATGAGATACATGAAGGCAACCTAGCAAAGTTATAACATTCGGCTACAAGGGTTAACCAAATGGTTTGGTTCGAATCCATCGTCTGGCTCAAATCTTGACTGTAACTACCCACTTCAGGTATGGAATCTAGGATCGCAGCTTTCCCTTGCCGCATGCTCACAGCTTCGGACATAGTTGGCCTTCTGAGCGTAAAAAATAGTGGGAGAGACTTTTCAACAACTTAATCTTTAGATTTTTCTAGGGCTATTGTGAGCTGTCCTCTGAGCATGTTATAGTTATCGGGTAAAATATTTAATTGAATCGTAAAATAATTTTATAGGATGTTTACTTAAAATGAAATCTTAAATGTGAATTTGAATTTAACACTTTCTTGATTCTTATTGATTCAAGGAAAAAAAACGAAAATTATAATGCTAATAAATTATAATCGCTCCATAATTTGTTGTGGAAATTAAAGCAGAACTAGTTTCATAAGACCAAAAACCTTAACTAGGGTGTTAACTTAAAGTGTCCTACATTGCAACTACGTGAAAAACTAATTTACCAATTAGAGTTGCAGAAAGTTTATTGTCCACATGATCCAGGGGCAAGTTGCACAAAGTTTATGGGTTAGAAAACAGTGTGAGCAATAAAATTGAAGTGGTCCATCTCTCTTTTTTAAATTTCATTGTTAAATATGAATGAATGTAAGATAAAGACAGTTTTTTAAGTCAAGTCAAATATGTTTGACCTTATGTGCATCTGTGATTGTCAGCAGAGGATAAGAATCATTAATTAGTATCCACATCAAGAGGCTGCGGAAATTTTTATCTAGTGAGCAAGAAATTAGAGGGGAAAGCTTTTCAAGCATTAAAGATTGCATTATGAGTTGCTTATATATATCAATGTTTCCAACTTATGATATGCATTACATAATATCATAAACAATGGGGTTGTCAACCTTGAAGAGAGTTTTTTCACTTGTTTCCCTGCTCTTGTTTGTTGTTATGTCACATTCTTCACCTGACGTTCCTTCTAATTCTTCTCAAGAAGCACTAGCTCTTCTCAAATGGAAAGCCAACCTTCAAAACCAGAGCCACTCTGTTCTGTCATCATGGACTCTTTCTTCTGTGAATGCCACAAATACTTCTATCCACCTCAAAACCAAAATAAGTCCATGTACTTAGTTTGGAATCTCTTGCAATCGCATTGGAAGTATCACAAGTATTAACTTAACCAGTGTAAGTCTAAAAGGTATGCTTCATGACCTATCTTTCTCATCATTTCCCAATCTTGCACACATTGATCTAAGCATGAATGATCTCTTTGGTACCATCCCTCCTCAAATCAGTCACCTAAAAAATCTAAAGGTCCTTTACCTTTTTTCAAATAAGTTATTTGATCATATTCCTATTGAGATAAGCAACTTAAACTCTTTAACAGATTTAGCTTTGGGAGAAAATCAATTGAGTGGCTTTATTCATTTTTCTATTGGAAACCTAAGCAACTTAAAAGCGTTATACCTTCACACCAACAACATATCTGGCACCATTCTTGAGGAGATCGACAACTTGAAGTTTATTCTGGATTTAGAGTTGTGCACAAATAAACTAAGTGGTCCTATTCCTCATTCCATTAGAAACTTGAGCAATTTAGAAGATTTAATATTTTATGAAAACAACCTTTCTAGTGCCATTCCAGAGGAGATAGATAATTTAAAGTCCGTTTTGAATTTAAAGTTAAACACAAATCAATTGAGTGGCTCTATTCCTCGTTCTATTGGAAACCTGAGCAACATAAAGTCATTATACCTTCACACCAACAACCTATCTGGCGTTATTCCTAAGGAGATAGGCAACTTGAAGTCTATTATGGATTTAGAGTTGTGCACAAAACAACTAAGTGGTCATATTCCTCATTCCATTGGAAACTTGAGCAATTTAGAAGATTTAATACTTTATGAAAACAACCTTTCTGGCGTCATTCCAGAGGAGATAGATAATTTAAAGTCCATTTTGAATTTAAAGTTAAACACAAATCAACTGAGTGGCTTTATTCCTCGTTCTATTGGAAATCTAAGTAACGTAAAGTCATTATATCTCCACACCAACAAACTATCTAGCATCATTCCTATGGAGATAGATAACTTGAAATCTATTCTGGATCTAGAGTTAAGCACAAATCAACTAAGTGGTTTTATTCCTCGTTCCATGGGAAACCTGAGCAACTTAAAAGATTTATATCTTCATATCAATAATCTTTCTGGTGCTATTTCTGAGGAAATAGGTAACTTGAAATCCATTCAGGATCTAGAGTTAAGCACAAATCAATTTAGTGGCTTTATTCCTTTTTTCATTGGAACTTGAGTAACTTAAAAGTTTTATATCTCTACACCAATCACCTGAGTGGTCATATTCCTCATTCCATTGGAAATTTGAGCAACTTACAATTTTTATAACTTCACACCAACAATCTTTTTGGTATCATTCCTCATGAAGTTGGACATCTATTGAAGTTGACTAAACTAGCTTTGTCTTATAATCACTTCACAGGTTATCTACCCAGTAATATTTGTCAAAGTGGATCACTTACCTTCTTTGGCGTTGGTGAGAACAAGTTGCTTGGTTGTATCCCCTAAGATTTGAGAGATTGCAAAAGCTTAAATAGAGTCCGCCTCGAAAAGAACCAATTTATTGGAAATATTTTTGAAGATTTCGGTGTCTATCCAAATCTAACTTTCATAGATCTTAGTAACAACAAATTTTCCGGTGAAATCTCATCAACTTGGGGAAGGTGCTTTGTGTTAGGTACTTTAAATGCCTCTGGAAATAATATTACGGGAAGCATCATGCCGCATATTCAAACTTTGATAAGGCTACATGAACTTGACCTTTCTTCAAATCATTTAATTGGAGAGATTCCAATGGAACTTGGAAAGCTAACTTCTCTTAACAACCTTGTGTTAAATGAGAATCTACTCTTTGGAGGTATACCTCGTGAAGTTGGCGTACTTATAAAGCTTGAGTACCTTGACTTGTCCACAAATAAATTAAGCAAGTCAATTCCGGGAGAATTGGGGAACTTGTCAAAATTGCACTACTTGAATTTGAGAAACAATCAGTTTAGTCTCGAAATTCCATTTCAAATGGGTAATTTAATTCATCTCTCAGAACTAGATTTGAGTCATAATTTACTCAAAGGAGAGATACCATCTCAGATTTGTAAAATGGAGAGTTTGGAATATCTAAATCTTTCCTACAATAGCCTTTCTGGTTTCATCCCAAGTTGTTTTGATGATATGCATGGATTGTCACGTATTGACATATCTTACAACAAGTTACAGGGTCCAATTCCAAACGACAAAGCATTTCGAGATGCTCCAATTAAAGCATTACAAGGGAATCAAGGATTGTGTGGCAATGTTAGTGGATTTACACCTTGTAGCGCTTTCACTTCAAACAGACATGTCTCAGGAAAGAGGTTGGTAATTTGCTTTGTTACTTCAGGAGCACTTGCTCTTTTAATTATTATGACAATAATGTTCTTTTGTTTTTGGAGAAGAAAACAAGAGTTGTCGAAAGATCGAAGAATTGTGAAAATGGATAAATTTCTTTCGATATTAAATTTTGATGGAAAAATAATGTTTGAAGAAATTGTGAGTGCTACAGAGAATTTTGATGCCAAGTATTGCATTGGAAGTGGTGGATTTGGAAGTGTTTACAGAGCACAACTTCTATCAAGGTCTATTTTGGCAATAAAAAAATCTCACTCGCTTCATACTGATGAGATAGATAATTAAAAAGAGTTTTTGAATGAGATAAGAGCATTATCAGATATACGACATCAAAATATTGTGAAATTTTTCGGTTTTTGTGTACATTCTCAATACTCTTTTTTAGTTTATGAGTATCTCGAAAGAGGTAGTTTGGCCACGTTTTTTGAGTAAGGAAGCTACAACAAGAGAATTGGATTGGGGTAAGAGAGTAAATATTTTAAAAGGTGTGGCTGATGCCTTGTCCTACATGCACCATGGTTGCTCCCCACCAGTAGTCCATCGAGACTTATCAAGCAAAAATGTACTGTTGGGTTCAGAATATGAAGCTCATGTTTCAGACTTCGGAGTTGCCAAATTTCTTAAGCCAGATTCATCCAATTGGACACAACTTGTAGGCACATATGGATATATAGCACCAGGTATACCTAATTCATTTGCTATTGTCTGATTCATTAATTACATACATAAACAACAGTTACGACATATGTTCTCATGATGTGTCCTTCATTTCCAGAATTGGCTTTCACGATGAAGGTAACCAAGAAATGTGATGTATCTAGTTTTGGAGTGCTAGCACTGGAAGTGATCCACGGAAAGCATCCTAGCGATATCATTCCTTCTCTGTCCTCTCCTTTCACTTGGGAGGACATGTTGCTGAACAACGTTTTGGACGATCGTGGCCTATTATGGCAGCCCTTAAACCTCTTAAATTGGTGTCAAATGGCACTCCAAAAACCCAGCAAAGATTAAGGCCAAACTCACACAAAAACAAGCAAAAATAACTCCAAATTCAAGCACATTCAACTCCAAATTAGTCACAACTTTAATCAATTTCCAGCACATCAACATTCAACATTCAACTTCAAATATCCTTATTCAATCAACACAATGCCAATACTTACTTGATAAACAAATGCAAGAAATTGTTCTTCAAGCCTAAAGGAGAAAATCCACCAACTTGAAGTTGATTCAAGCTTAAAGAACTTTGGATACAAGCTTAAAGGAAGATCCACCCACTTGTTTCAAAGCTCACCCACTTGAATCTCCACCACCAATTCTTTCTTGCAACAAGAATTGGATAAAGGAAAGAAATGGATACAAAGAACCAATAAGTTCTTTATCCCAAGCAAAAGCACAAAGCTTTAGGATTTTAATTTCAATATTCAAGTCTTTTTTACAAAATGAGAAAAATAGCCTTTATATAGGCTTTACAAACCATGGTTAAAGTAACCAAACTTTGGTTTACTTTACACCATATTACAAGTTAGGGAAATAAAATAAAAGCTAAAGACATAGCAAATAATTCACATATTTTCTAATTACATTACAAAATAAATCAGAAATAAATATAAAAATGGAACAATCTTGGATGCAAACATTTTCCTTGATCAATTTGTCTTCGGTCCGAATTTTCGAGTCGAATATTCGAATTCAATCTGAAAAGTCGTCGGCATTCGAATTGTCGTTGGAAATCATCAGAAATTCAAAATCCTCAAGGAGAATGCATTTGAGGAGTTCTAGAAGCTGAAGCATGCCAAAATTGCTTGAAAAGACCAAAATTCCCAAAATGCGGCAGAATCCAGATGCCGCGGCACCATGCCGCAGCATGAAGTGCACAGTGCGCAAGTGCGCACGCGGGTGCGCGCGCAGGCAAGTGTGCGTGCGGAGCAGCCAAGCGCTGGCGTGCGGGAGCTGGGCATGCGTGCGTTGGGGCGCTGGGCGCGCGCAGGTGTGCGTGGGTGCAGGCTTGCGTGTGCAGCAAGGCAGCGTGCGGGCGCGCGCGCGCACGCAGGTCAGGGGCGTAGTACTGCGACGCCAGGCAGGAGAAATCTTCGCGCAGCCCGTTTTCACTCGTTTCTTATCCGAATTGAGTCCCGTTTTTTTTCTTAGCTTCGTATGAAGCCACTTGATGAATAATGATGTCTTCGATTGCCAAAAATGATGTTTATGATATTGGAGATACATTCGAATGCATGACTCAAACCAACGCTTTATCATCTCATTTGACAAGACATTTTCGAAATTGATGTGCTTGGTTCGAGTTCTCCATTTTAAAAGCATCATTGAATTTCCTTGGATGTCTTGAACTGGATGAGTGCTACTTGAATATAGATCAGATCGCCTTCCACTTCCTTCGCCTACGATTCAAGATCAACTGATGGCAGTCACAAAGCTAGTAATTGATTGCTTGAGTTCCAATCCAGAATACAGGCCCACCATGAACATGGTTTCTCATTGGTTTTTGTAAATGTATTTGGTACATCATAAACATTTGTAATCACATTTTTAGTTTGTATTGCTACAACGTTGGTGTCCATATATGTTGTGTTATATATTCTTATTATGAATATGAATTCTTATCATTTGGCTGTGTCATTATCCATATCTTTTTTCGTGATACGATTTTTTTTTTTTTTTTTTTGTCTTTCACATGGAATTGTTCTTGTCATTATCCTTTGATATGGAATTATTCTGATAATTTATTTTTAGACTAATGGACTTAATGGCCCTCATACATTTAAAGGATAAATTTATATCGAGCAATTTTTAAAATCGTCTATCTACAAAACATTTTTCATCCAATTCTATTAATATTTTTGATAAAATAACTAAAATACTCTCAACCAAAAAAATAAAAAATATAATAAAAATATGAAATAATATTTAAATACTAAAATAATAATAAAATGAATTACAAAACTATTAAAAATAATTAAAATTTAAAAAATAAAAATAAACAAGTAGTGACTGACTAAAATCAAACCAGATAGCCGCAAATGGCCACCTAGTTTATGAGACAACCAAATCTGGTCTTGCCATTTATGACTACCTTGATTGATTTTAGCTAACCATCGTCGCCAATGACATTGTTGGTGGCAATAGTTGTTTTATTTTTTTTAATTTTAATTATTAATTTATTTTTAAATTATTTTTAATATAAAAGTTTTTAAAAGTTTTTAATTTTTTTAAAATTACTTTATTATTCTTTTAATATTTAGATAGTATTCTAATATTTTTATTATTTTATTTTTCTTGAAAATTTTTATTAAAAAAATAAAAATGCCCTTTTGACTGTCAAACTTTAATAGTTGACCATTAAACTTAATTATTAACTAAAGTTAATGGATGAGTGTTTGGGCTTTTAAAAATTGACATGTATAAATTTGTCTTCTAGAGAAACTATGGGGGGCATTAAAACCTTTAGCCTTTTTTATATGATATTATGTTGAGATAATATTATCTTTATTCGTTGTTTGGTGACCACATCTTATATTTGATATTATTTATATCTTTTTTTTTCATATCTATTTTTGGATCCTTATTTTTGGATTTTATTTGAATTTATTCTAATATGATTTAATTACAAAAAGTGACAATTGTGCGATTCTCGTTGGAAAGAAGGTAAGCATCTTCAGACATCAAAGTTGATTATACCAAAGCCTTGTCTTCAGTTTTGGTTAGAAAGAAATTTATTTCTAGTGAGAAGATAATTTCATTATTAAGTGAAGTTTAAAGGGAGATTTTAAAATGTAAATAAGATGTATTTAGTGATAGTATAATCATTTTTTATATGGTACTAACAAAGCAACCATCGCCAGTTCTTTTTTAAATTTAATAATAAATTGTAAAATTATTTAATAAATTATTTATATGTTTACTTAATATTTTATTTTTATGGCATGAGTTAATTTTCAAATCAAATATCGATTTAAACTTCAAACAAATACAACTATCATTTGATTTTTGAAGAGTTCTTTATTAGTTCAGTTTTTCATATTAATATTCAGTAAAAGAAAGAGGTAGACTCCTTTAATAAAGAAATTTTTCTGTGTCTCTGCCTTACATTCAATCATACTTAATAATGAAATTTAAAGAGATAGAGGTAGATTAATTCAATTCAATCTTGTTGTTCTAGGCATTAATTTTTTGCAACTTGCCTCGTGCTCATGTGGACAACTAATTTCTTCAGCTCCGATTGGCAGATTAGTTTATCACGTAGAAGTTTCAAAATGTCGTCGATGCTCTAGTCAAGATGTTAAAAAAAAAAGAAAAAAGAAATTGTGTTAGTAACTGCAAATATATTATATATAAACAATATAAACAAGCATATTCAAAATTAAATATATTGACTTCAGGACTTGGATAGGAGAGCAAAAAATGGTGATAAAATTTGATAATAAACATAGTTCAATGTTAATGCCTGTAAAACACTCAGTTTCTTCAAACAGATTCGTCTTCTTCTCTCATATACATAAAGATTTACACTGCATCTGTTTCTTAGAATATGATGAAGGAATAATGATAAGAGAGACATCACTCTTCTATTATAATGAATTGAATTAAGTCTAAATTTTACCACTAAACAGCCCAAAGAAAACTTAAAATTGAAACTAAAAAATGAAAAAATAGAAGCTCAAATTCTTGTGTGTGGATAAAGAAAGGAGGTGCCCCTTTTTTATACTACCCCAAAGGGACAAGATATTACATATGAATCATATTGAATTTCACTATAAATGTAAACCTTTCATCTTTCAATTCAAGACCCTTTCAACTTTCAACTTGTTAGCCTCCAAAAATTTAATAGAACTGTAAGTGGTTATGCTTTCTACAACGAATTATCATAACTTTGTAGCTTCCTTTTCTCTTAAATCTTTAGCATCTTAATGGATCAAGTGATTCTGATTTATGAACATCTTAATTTTATGTTCAGAATGTAAAAATGTCGACAAACTCTTTGATTTGGATAGTAATGTTGCTTCTCCTCTTTGATTTTTAGTTGCATTATTGAATCATGGAAAATTGGTAACCATCAATGCAGACATCAATAATTTGCGCAAGTGGGCAGTGTCAATGTCTTTCCATCTTAGTTTTCGTAATAATTTCTTCAAAAAAATCCAACTGTGAATGAACACTAAATTTCAAACTTCAACTCACATCAATTACATTTGTTGATAATACTGGTTTCTATTATCCCTTGCCCCATATTCCAGACATTAAGGCATTGGAGAGCAATTATTTGCCACTCGGTTTATGTCAGAATCATAAATTGTCATTTTAAAAATTTTTTAAAATCGAAAATTTTTTACAAATTATCTATTTTTTCTGTTATCTTTAACTATAAACGAGTATTAAGAAAATTTTTCTCTATTTGTTTTTAAATATTAATTATAGTTAAAAAATTTAAAATTATATGTTATCTTCATTATTTCTATTTTTCTATTTTGCTTTTTCTTTCTAACCATTTTAGTCACGTATCATCTTATTCTCGTTTTCGAAAACGCAAAAGCAAAAAACACTGGTTATTGTTTTGTTACCTGATGGAAGTGAGACACTTGTTTCTCCATATCTTGCATCTAGATAAGAATAATACTGACAAGGGAGATTATGTTGTTTTACAACAACAGAAGGTCATGGTATGACAGTGGAGGACAAGGGCAGAGGTTTTGTACGACCGGGTGTTTTTATAACCTAAATAACAAGTTGTTAATGGTGGTTACTTTTATCAATAGTGATAGAGGTGGTGATGGTATTGTTAACGATAAAAGGAATTTTTGGAGAGTTTGCCACTTTTCGAATTTAAAAGTGACAAGTTATTGTTTTGGCATAATTTGGGTGAAAAATAATCATTCTACCTTAACATACTTAAGAACACCCACCAGTTGACCCTTAGGATATTATAAAAATTGATTCTTTTTTTTTTTTTGTTTTTTTTTTGTTTTTTGTTTTTTGTGTTTTGATGGCTTTAGCTGCATGGATGGATGGACATATTACATATGTTGAAAGATGGTTTACGATTATTTAGTAATATTTTCTTTTGTATATATTTTCAGATTTATGAAATTTGAAAGTAAAAAATAAACAAATTTAGTTAGATTTTGAACAATTAATTCTGTGCTTTGCTTTTGAGATTCTTAATATCTCGTCTACTAAAAAATTGATCCATATTTATTTATAAGCTATTGAATAAATTATGCAGAAATATTCATCCTAGCTATAAAAAAATCAACTCTGAAACTAGTGCTATTTCTAGAAATTCCTTGAATCCGTATACTATGGAAGAACGCTTTTGAGCTTCAATGTTTATGGGAATCAAAATGATGAGCTATCATATCATTTGACAACAAATAAAATTATGTCTCATTAGCTTATCTATACAAATTGAGATGACAACATATGATTAGATGATATGATTATTTATTTTTCTCTCACTTTAAAATTCCCCTGATCACATATTAATACATTCAGTATTTGTACATAGTGTTGTCGTTTCAATTGTTTATTTGGCTAAAATAAATTAATTATCTATCATATTTCCATATTATCTTTGTGTTTATACATAAAAGTGAAAAATTCCGAAAGAAATAAAATAAATAATGGGAGCCATTTCAGAGGGCCTTTCATGGGATATGCAAAGGTAATCCAATTCAGCCTCGAATTCGTCTTGGAATAATTTAAACTCAAATTAGAGCTCTAACTCAATAAATCAATTTGAATTCGATTTATTTATCTCTCTAATGATACTATTTACTTAGCTAGTGATACTATTTATTCCACCATTTGCATTATTCATTATGTCAACAACTTCTGACAATATTGTCTACCAACACTAACAAATTAGATATACACAACTACATAATATAGAACCAAATTACAATTGAAGCCATTGTTTTCTTGCATTAGATGGAATAATCTAATCTTAACTACTAAACTGAGCTTTTTAGGTAAGTAACAATATGCTCTTAACAAATCCATTACACAAAGAAGGACGCTATACACAAAGAAGGGTACTGATGTTTATTTTATTTGTGTATTTTTAAATATGCTCATCTTTTGAATTTCATGGTAGCAAACAATTTCTGAAAGCCATATTTTTCATTGAATTGGTCATTAAGAAGAGACATGTGAGGAAGGACTATCCTAAGAGGCAGGTTTGGCTTGAAAATAAAAGTAATCTCTTATCTTTGGTCTGTTATGATTCTAATATCTATGTTTCTCATAATGACTAGTAGATTGATTCTGGGTCTACAATCCATGTTGTAAATACCTTGCGAGAAGGAAACTATTGAGAAGTGAAAGTTGCATCTATTCCAGAAATCAGATTCCTTCATGTGTTGAAGCTATTGGAACCTATAGATTAATTTTAGATACTGGAAATAATTTAATTTTAGACAAAACCTTTTATATTCCTAGTTTTTCTAGGAATTTGATTTTTATTTAATGACTTGTACCATAAAGATACACCTTTAACTGTTTTGTGAATTTTATGAAACTGCTTATAAATGTTTAGGGTTTAGATAGTAAGTTTCCAGAGCCTGTGTGGCTTCCGCATTGTTCCCTTTAGGAAGTTTCAATCATGTAAAGGGCGGGAAATGAATTTCATTCATTTTTCCTTGTGCACTCCCGTGCACTGTGCCCTGCAAGCCTGTGCAGGTGTGTTAGTTGAGAGAGAGACGTGAGATTTATTAGTTTCTCACCCAACTTTTCCCATTTCAACCAGTGTTTCTCTTTGTTTTCAGTGACTCCCAACCCTAGACAAGATTTCTAGCCACCAGCAGCTCCTAGTCCAGCTAGAAAAGGAAGAGATTAGCTTGAGAGAGATTTCCAGCAGTCATGGCAAGAGGTAAGTGTTTCCTTACGTCTTCCTTGAGTTTTCCAGCATGTTTGTGATGATGTGTGCTGCATGATGTGTTTCCAGCATGCTTATGTGTTATATGAGATGTGTATATGTTGATATGCTTATGAAATGTTGCATAAGATGATGATTTCCACCCAGGAACCATGCTTGCTTTGCTTGTGTGTGTTTAGGTGAGAGAAATGAGATATTTCCATGGTGGAATGAGATATGAATTGATTGAGATGAAATTGATGTTTGATATATGCATATTGGAGTGCTGGAAATGTGTGTTATTGATTAATTTGAGTTTGGATGTGAATTGCTATGGATTCTTGTATTTCCAAGTGAGTGTTATCAATGCAGAATAAGACACACGCCCGTGTGCTTGCATGAGCATGCTCGTGTGCCCTTGTTTCTGTAAGGACTCGTCTGTGTGCTTGAAGTATGCACGACTTGGTTTATAGAGCACACGCCCGTGTGTCCTGAGGGACACGACTGTGTGCCAGTTATTTCAACAAAATACACAGAATTTCCATAAGTGAGCACGATCGACTGCACTGTCAGCGCACGACCCCGTGCGTCTGGGCATACGCCCATGTGCCTTTGCCATACATGCCTGTGTGTGTCTCTAGCATGCTCGTATACTTTGCTCACATGCCCGTGCGCCAGTAGAATTTTCTAGAAAAGGCTTAAAATGACTTATAAAGCATGAGAAACCAAACATAAAGGCTAATCAGCATCAGATAAAGTTAAAATCAGTTAACAAAGGCTGTATAAGCATTTCATAGCATGACATGTAGCATGAGAATGATCAAAGGATCTGAATTCAGTAGTATTCAACATTCAAAACCTGATATACGGGTTAGAGTTTGGGTGAGCTCAAGGGGGCATCTGTGAGATTTCAGCCTTCTGACACCAGTCAGATCGTCCAGTATTATATATTCAGCTTTCTAGCCTTCAGCTAGACTGTTCAGCCCACATGGTCAAGATGTCGAATCCCTGTATTCATCAGCCTGATCAGTACAGCAGGTACCTTCGGATACATATAGATATTCAATGCATGCATATTCAGATTTCAGTTAGCATGATATGACATTCAAATTATGACATGAATGAACAAAGTAATTAGATAACAAAATAAGCAGTAACCAGCACTAGCAAGCGATTAGATGAATAATTAGGGCCAAGGCCAGGTATGTGTGTTTATGTCTGCTTGCTTGGGTTGAGGGAAGTAATGATCGCTTACTAGGTGATTTTTATCACTCATCCCTTTCCTTCTTCCTTCTTTTTCAGGTGTGTGTACTGTTGGCGAGGAACGGGTGGACCGTGGCTGACGGAGAGGGCCTCACATCAATTTCCAGTGTATAATTTTCAGTTGGGCCTGTTGGGTCTAAAGTTGTATAGTTTTATGTACTCAAATGTAAGAATGTTGTGCAGAATAATATATATTTATGAAAAGACCATTTTGGGCCCATTGTACATGTGTATATTGTATATTTCAATTAAGCTTTCGTAATGCATATGTAATTAGTAGCAGATTTCTTTTCGTAGGATTCTCATCACGTATACCCATTCCTAGTATATTAATAAAAAGAAAGATATTATCCAACAATAGGGGTATGCGTGGCAGCGGGTCTTACATTTAGGGTTAGGATAGTCCTTCACGTTTAAAAATTGGGATAATGACTATCCTAACTTATCATGCATTAAAGTCATTATCCCAACTTAAAAACAAATTGGGTCATTAAGAAGAGACATGTGAGGAAGGACTATCCTAAGAGGCAGGTTTGGCTTGAAATGGCTCACGCACCTTCACACACCGATACAGTCAATCATGTGTTTCCACATGCCTTTTTACATGCTTTGTCCCTGGTAAATGGTCAACATTAACTATTGGTACATTTAATATGCCACCATAACAAAGGTTACCATAAGGGTGGTGTTTGGTTATAGCGATATTTATGCATGGGCTATGATAGGTCAACAAAAGATTCATCACTTCTGAACATGAGAATGGTATCATATGCGAGCTTGTTGATTAGTATCTATGATGATAAATTTGTGGTCATAATAGGATTTGGTTGTAGCATGATCCATATCGTTTGGTCTAGATCAATATCAAATCATGTAAAGGAAAAACTAAGATAGACACATTTTCTATGTCTTAACCTCAATAGATACAATATGACGAAATGACTTGAGTTGTATGTTAACACTCTATTAGACAGGTGGTCGTTATATCTTGCTAGATGCCTATCATCATTTGTGTTTAAGTTCTTTTCAAATCTGGATGTTATCAAATAAGTATAGAGCTTGTAAGTCACACATATAAATGGGTTGATCGAACTTCAAAGGTATGAGATTTATTAATCCTAATAGGAATGCATGAATGAAGTTTGATGCGTTAAAAGTTTAAACCCTAACTTCCTAGCAAGTGTACTAGTTCAAAGTAATACGGGAAGTATTCAGGGTGTCGTATCCACGGGATCGCGTAAGCAAGTACCAAGACGACACTACTCCTAATTTTATCTAAACTATCAAATATGAGTCGAAAGTAAATCAACGAAATAAAATCAAACTAAAATAAAATAATTAACGAACACGCCTAGGGTAAATCGAATAGCACAATGTGAGATGATGCTAAGATTTCGGGTTCACTAATTCACTACAATGTAGGTTTTTCATATGCTTATGTATTTCATATTATTCATGTGACAACGGAATTCCCTAAATTGATTAACATTCTTTCTCAAGCAATATTAATCCTAATTAACAATCTAATAACCTAAGTATCTCTATTTAGGTTTAATTAGATGAAAATGCATTAAGTTTTATGGAATCCACTAGCTTTCAGCACAACCCTATTGTGCCTATGACTATTGCATGTATTATCAAATATATCTCTATATTTAATTAATCCACGGTTCGTATTCTCATACTTTTATGCAATATCACCTCTCGGTCTCAATCACACAACAAAAATCCTATTAAAAGTGGCCAAGTTTCAATAGGCATTAAGTTCAGAATGCAAACTCACATGAAATAGTATGTTCGTAAATTATAATTGAAAAACCCTACATATTCATGAATTAGCTAGCCCTAATCTTAGCAAAAATTATTTAGTTCATCATTAAGAACAAATAAACAATAAGATTCAAACAAATCATAAACATAATGGAGAAAATAAGAATAAAACCAGATGAATGTTGAATCTCTTATTGATATTGATGAAGAAAAATTCTCACAATTGCAATCCGAGGAGCTTTTGATTGAATCCCCAAATTAAAATATTGAATCTCAGAAAATTGTGTGAAGAATCTCTCAAAAAATCCCCTAGGACGGCTCTCCTCTATTCTAAAATTACAAAGATATATATATAGTTAGGGTTTGGGAAGAATTTCAGTCAAACTGAAATTCTGTAAACAGTATCCATGCTGCAGCATGATGCCGCGGCCTGTAGCTTCTGGAATCCGAAATTTTGGTCTTCACCAAAGTTGTAGCCCTGGATGTCTAGTTTCATATGAATTTTGAATTACCACATTTGGACTTCAGAATCTCAAGTTATGACCATTTTAGTGCTCAGTGGTCTGACACAAAATTTCACCAAGAAGACCTGAATTTGCAGCAACGGTTGAGGGCCCAAACGAACTCGGATTTTTCCTCATAATAGCTTTTTGAAAAGCTTGAGATGTCCACTAAAACTTTAGTGAAGACCAAGTTTTCATTACAGAACTCAAACATATTTAAAATCCTTGTTTTTCTTCTGTGGCGCGCAATACTCTCTTTTCCCGTCTTTGGTCTAGTTGCTTATTCTTCTTTAGATTAAATTCGAACCTCCGACTAGTCCTTCATAAGTGTCTTTTGGCTTGATTTCCATTAAAATCACATCAAAATCAACATTTCCTACAAAACCAAACATGAAAACTCGTGATCCCGAAATATGCAGATAATAAGGGTAAAATGGTCAAATCACCCTTAAAACTCTATAAATTGACCACGAAATTATACATGCAATTGACACTTATCAAAGTTGAAATTTAAAGTATAATTTTGGCCTAGTGTATGGTCGTGTGTCTTTGGCCACATGCCCATATATAGGTTCCAAATGGTTGTGCTTATCATATCAAAATGAAATATGATTAATTTTGGACTAATGTGTCAATGCATGCCCGTGTAAGGTTAACACACACCTATGCGTGGTCAAGGTAGTGGTAGACAATTGTCCAATAGGCTATGACATAAATAAATGTCACATAAATATGATAAATGTAGGACACACAACCATGCATGTCTCATGCATGACCATCTGTGTGCCCAATTATTAAAGGAATATTTTCATCTTCATTTAAAATGTTGAAGAATGCTAGAGAATTTATAGAAAAATTCCTCTCTTTTCCCGTTACTTTTTTAGTCTTCTCTCTAGTTTCCCCATTTGCTCACTTATTAAGCTAACACCTAGGACATTTGATTGGATCTCTGAAGCTACGTACTCCATGTGAATGTGACAAGTGCCACCTAAGAGGGTTAGATATTATTAAAAAATATAATACAATTTTTAAGTAATTGAATCAAATCAACCTAATGGTTGAGATAATTAATGGAGTTTAGAAATGCTATATGTAATTGCAATCTCAACCATCTAAATGCATCAATTTAATTGCTCATAAATTGTATCAAAACCATGGTTATTAGTATATTACAATACACTATATGTATTTTACAATACAATATGATACAAGTAAAAGGCAAAACATGTCATTAGGTGTATGAAATTAGTACGATTCATACAATATGATAAATAATACTTATATGGATTGATATACCTTTTTATTGAAATGATGAGATAACATGGGTTTATACGAAAAATTTTTAAAATTTTAAGAATTATTTTCTAATATAATGATGTGATAATTAGAATTTTTTTTATTGTTTTATTAATATTTTATTACTTTTCTAAAATATAGCTTACAATATAAAATGATATATAATACAAAAATTTATGTTTTCAATACATAATATGATATGCTATTTGACTATTATGATCAAAATTTAAATAAAAAAATAATAAGACTTTTAATCCCAACGCATCATCCGTGCAGTACTTATCAACAATCTATACAAGTCAAATATAAACCCATCAAAATTTGTATGTCAAAATTATACAAGAGAGCTTATTGAATTTTTCAACATGAAAACTTGATCACTAAGGGATTATTTTTCCCAGGTTTTGTTATTGAATATAGTTGATGTGAAAGGGGAAAATTTAAAGTGGTGACGATTGAATGACATGAAATTTGTGCCACTGCTTGTTAAAAAAGTGAGAAAGTCAGACTAAAAATTTCATCTAAAAGAAACATAACGGCGTAAAAGGGGTCGTATCACAATGGTTAAGAAAATAATTTAACAGGAAATATGAATGCTTGCATGAAGAACAAGGTCAAAGAACCAAAAAGATTACGTACATACAAAAGCTTCTTGTCATTGAATCATAAGATAATTAGTATAAATGGAAAGAATATTTGCATAATAGTCCATAATTTATCAAGTGGAGCCGTAGATAATGTTTAATATCACACAAACATAATCCAAAATAAACATGGTTAATGAATATATGCCATGTTGGAATAGTCAAAAAAATAATAATAAATAGTCAAATTCAACCATATTCACAACATAATTAAGCTAATTAGTCTTATTCTCAATACATATATTGAAAATTTGACTAAATTATTATCATTATTGCTATTATTATTTAGCTTAGGGTTGGAAATGACTATATATTAAAGACTAATATCCACGTAAATGTAAAAGGAAAGAAATAAATTTCAAAAACAAAGAAATTAAACATAAAATTGGTCAACTTTGAGATGCATGTCCTTGGCAATTAGCAATTAATACCCTTGTGTTCATTTCCTGATGGTGAGAGCTTGAATTGAATAAGATCAATTGCTAAATCCAGGTGCTTGAATTTTCTGTATTCACACCACAGAGAAACAAGACTTTGCAATCGAAAGTTCACATGTTTTTCAGATTTGAACTAACTTCATGTTATATCTATAAAGGAAGGAGTTCCAATCCAATCTTATGCACACCAAATTCAACAATCATCAGAGATATGAAGCCTCCAAGCTTTTCATTGATCTCCCCATTCTTTTCTTTTGTTCTTCTTTTATCATTTCAAGCTGTAGCCTTTGCTGACTCTCATCAGAATTTTCTTCAATGCTTTTCCCTTCATTCTGAGAATAATGCCACCTCTAACATTTCCCAAGTAATTTACACTCAAAACAACTCTTCATTCTCCTCCGTCCTGGAATTTTCCATCCGAAATTTCAGGTTCTCAACTCCCACAACCCCAATACCTCGAATCATTATAACACCATCACAAGTTTCCCACATACAAGCAACCATCCTTTGCTCCCAAAAACATGGCCTCCAAATCAGAATCCGAAGCGGTGGCCATGACTACGAGGGTCTTTCTTATGTTTCCGATGTTCCTTTTGTGATCCTCGACCTCATAAATCTCAGCGAGATCAGTATCGATGTTGAAAATAAAACAGCTTGGGTTCAATCCGGTGCAACCATTGGTCAACTTTACTACAATATTGCTGTGAAAAGTAAAACTCTTGCTTTTCCTGCAGGAGTTTGCGCCACTGTTGGTGTTGGCGGGCATTTTGGCGGCGGAGGTTATGGTTTCTTGTTGCGCAAATTCGGCTTGGCTGCTGATAATGTCGTTGATGCGCTCTTGATTGACGTTAAGGGTCGATTGCTCAATCGAGAATCGATGGGGGAAGACCTATTTTGGGCCATTCGAGGAGGCGGCGGAGCCAGCTTTGGAGTCATCCTGGCCTGGAAATTAAACTTGGTTACTGTTCCATCAACCGTAACTGTGTTCACAGTCCACAGGACCCTGGAACAGAACGCGACAAAGATTGTTAACAGATGGCAATACGTCGCAGATAAACTTCCTGATGATTTATACATCAGACTTTTCTTAAAGAAATCGAATTCCAGTTCAGGGAGGACAATAATCCGAGCGACATTTGAATGCTTGTTTCTTGGCGGGATTGATTTTCTTGTTCCATTGATGCAACAAAGGCTCCCAGAGCTCGGTTTGGTGAAATCAGACTGCGAAGAAATGAGCTGGATTGATTCGGTTATGTACTTTGCAGGATTCCAGGGAGAATCCATGGATGTTCTGAGGAACAGGACTCCGACTAGCTTCGATACTTTCAAGGCAAAATCAGATTATGTGAAGGAACCAATTCCTGAAGCTGCATTTGAAGGAATATATGAAAGATTTTATGAGCAAGAGGCCGAGGGCGCGGTAATGATCTTGACCCCATATGGTGGGATAATGAATGAGATTTCGGAATCCGAAACTCCATTTCCACACAGAGCTGGAAACATTTACAAGATTCAGCACTTGGTTTATTGGCAAGGAGGAGGAGTTGAAGCTACGAAAAGGCACATAAATTGGATCAGAAGGCTGTACAGTTACATGGCTCCATTTGTTTCCAGGAATCCTAGAGCGGCCTACTTGAATTACAGGGACCTTGACATTGGAACGAACAATAATAAAGGATATACAAGCTACAAACAAGCCAGCGTTTGGGGATTTAAATATTTTAAGAACAATTTCAACAGGCTGGTGCGTGTTAAGACTATGGTTGATCCTGGAAATTTCTTCAGAAATGAACAAAGTATTCCACCACTTTATTCAAGGAAGAAGAAAGGTGATTAGACGAAGACCTGATCATCAGTAGAAAAGCTCTTGATCGCACGTAATTTTTTTCCTTTTAAAGTTCTATAGGTTCAGGTGAACTGCTAAATCGCTCTCTGATTTTTAATGTTTAATGAAGATTCGCCTTGTAATGTTTTATGCATGAGCACTCTTCATGCATTGTCTAATAAATAGAGTTTATACAGAATTTAAATATAGTTTAAAGGCTTTTTCATACAAAATGGAGGCATTAATGCATCAAATAGATCCTAAGTGTACAAGGTGGAGTATAATAGAAATTGGGCAACTTTTTCCCTTAACATACTGGTGCCATTAATCTCCTTTTCCTTTCTTTTAGCTCTTTGTCTTGTTTCTGTCAGTTTGAATATGACCTTATTATTGTACGTTTAAATCAGATTTTTGGCTTCGGCCATGTGAATTCTTTCTTATATTTTTCAACACGAGGAGTTGAAAGCAAGGAAACATGCACATGTCACATCACCGCTCCAAAAGTAAAGATTTTTATTCGGTAAGACTTTCTAGTTGATCATTTATTAGTTTTTATTCTTAAAAAATTTGTGTGTCAGCGATTATGAATTTCTATACATAATCTAAAACAGTACAATAAAAATTTATCGGCAAACCACTTAGTCCCACCCATGGTTTCCTTAAATGTTAATATGTCATCAAAAATTTTAAAAAAGCTGAATCCCTAAACAAAAATCAATGTTAATCATTAAATTCAATTAGTTAAAAGGTAATTTTATCTTTTCAAATAAAAAATTTTTTAAAAATTAATAATTAAATTTATAAAAATATTTAAAATATAAAATAATTTTAATAATAAAAATTTTAAAAATTAATTAAAATTTTTAAAAATGGTTGTGACCATGAAAAACTTAACCAAATGACTTAAAATAGTCACATAATTGGATTGATAATTGAATATAGCCGTCTTTGTTATTAGAGATAGTAAAAAATGACTAATTTCATACAGACTGATTGTTTTTTATCATTTTTGGTTGTGAAGAGGGTCAGATCTGGTTGTCTTCACTAGATGTTTTGTATCGAGTTAATTAATCTAATTAAGTGACTATTTTTTATCATTTAGTTAGGTTTTCGACAATGGTTGCTTTTTAATTTTTTATTTGTTATTATTTTTAATTTTATTAATTTTTAATTATTATATTAATATTATTTTATATTGAATTTATTTTAATATTAATACTACTTTTTTTTTTATGATGGGTATTTTGGTTTCTTTCTATAAAATATTTAAAGAATTGGATAGAAAATAGGAATTTGACTTTTTAAAAATTTTGGGGTGGGACATCATTTATGGAAACCTTGAGTCATTTGAAAGTTTATACATCAAAAACTTAATATTATGTTTTACAATCAAAGTCTTGTTCGGTTAGCCCATTATACCATATCGTAGTAGTATCCCAACAGTTAAAAAGCCAGCCAAACAAAATCAGAATACTAATTTTTATTATAATATTATGGACCATATATTGACATTCTGCTATAACTCAACTCAATATGTAAAATTGGAAACTGTTACAAGTTTTAACCATAGAAAATTACTGTGAATCTAGTTAATACTTGGAAATTCATATAATCACCAAAAAAAAAATCTGATTGACTAATCACTTCTTTTATTTATATATTAAATTTCAGCAAGAAGATACAAGAACCAATGTATATTTAATTTTACAACCATCAAAACATCACAACAATTAACAAATCAAATTCTTATATATTCTTATTTTACTTAGAATAATTAATATTAAACTAGTGCGGAAGAACTGGAATATATATATATATATTTTGGTAATTAAGAACTCGAATATTTTGTTCATTCTTGAAAAACTTATCAGGATCAACCTGAGTCTTTATCTTCACCAACCGCTCAAAATTTCCCGTGAAATACTTGATTCCACAAACTCTTCCTTCCAAGTAGCTCCCATTTCCATTGTGATTTATCCCCAAATCAATATCTTTATAATTCAGAAATGCCTGCCTCGGATTCTTCGACCCATATGGAGTCATGTGATTATAAAGCTCTGGAATCAACCCCAAATAATAGTTTGCCGCCTCAGTCCCTGATTGATTCGAGTTCGTTATGTACTGAATCTCCCATGTATAAGTTTCTAGCTCTATTCGGGAATGGCGCCGCCGTCGCCGCAGTCTCCTCCATTTGACCCCCGTAAGGATTGAATGTCAGCATTGGTGTCTCTAGTTCAATCATTCTCCCCCATATTCCTTCCAGGCCGTCTTTAGGAATCAGCTTCGTTACATAATCCGACTCTCTTCACGAAACTCAATGTCAGGGTGCGACTTAGTAAAATATTTGTCGAAGTTTCAAAAGAAAAACTTTCCCAAAATATAAGACATACAAACATGCATGTTATCCAATGATAATCAAACAATCATAGATTTTAAGATCGGAAACGTACCTCCTGTTATGGTGATTTTTTGCACGTGAAAAATTAGTTACTGCAATTTTTTGCCTAGGAGATCGTCTTCATCATGATTGAAAGTCAATGCTTCCAAAATACAAATTAAAAACCTTAGATGGTATGGGTTATGAATTCATTGGATTGTGAAGACCTCAGTGTTCTTTTACAGTGAATAGCACGTCCATCAAACACAATTGCATGGCCTTATATACCAATTGCCAAAGGACAATTTGCCCTTAGTTATAAAGTGTAAAGACCACATTAATGAATATTAAATTAAAACCCTTTAATTCTAAATAATTCTAATAATCTCCTACTTGGTCTTACACTTTATAATATTATCCATTACAACCTTTATCTTTAAATAGAAACTAAAATTATACGAATCATAGTGGTAGGTCCCTTTAAATCAAGTATTACTTTCTATGTATTATAGCACAATTCCTTTTTATAAATAAACTCAAATGTGGATCTAAACTTTATGAATAAACCTCAAATGTTTATTCCTAGCCCTGCATTATGTTTGTTTTCTTAACAAAAATTGTATACAACTTAATAAGAAATAAACTAACAGATTCAATTACATAAATTTGTTAAACAACTTATAAACATAAATCATTACGAAGTCTCAAAAGTACAATATGATCTCTGAATACTTTAGATAGCATACCTTTGGTCAGAGAATCAGCAATCATCTACTCTATTCAAATGTATTATATGAGCACTTTTTTAGCATTTATGTCGATATGTTCATTTCAACTCTCATTTTTATTGTTTTTACCAAAGAATATGACAACATGTAGTGACCCCCGCCTTAGGCCTATTGTGCGCAGTTGTTAAAATATATATATAATAATAATAATAATAATAATAATAATAATACGCCTGTGACGGAGATCCCCACAAGGAAAAAGAACA